>CM038676.1:367387016-367648858 GCA_021605205.1 Aegilops longissima
TTGGCGCCCCTGCGCCCGTGATCTGGATCTTGGGGTGCAGGCGCCACCACCTCCTATAGGGCGCAGTTACAGGTCTTTGCTGGCGGGGAGCACGCGTGCTTCTGCACAGGCGGCAGGACCACTGGCAGCTCTCCTTATCATGTGCAGGGCCCCTCTGGGGCTGTTCGTTGTGGAGCCTCGCACTGAGCCTGGCGGCGCCGCCGCGGTGGAGGTGGGGGCGGGCGCCGTGGTCTTCGTTCCCGCCATGTGGGCGGCGAGGCGAGAATGGGTCGATGTAGGCACCTCCCGTGGCGTTATTGAGCTTCGGTGATGCGGTGGAGCCACTCGTCGTGAGAAAGTCGTCGCGAGACGATGGCGTAAAACTCCCGCGCCATCGATGGCCTTGAGCTGCTGGTAGGCCGGCTCGTGGCGGACCCGGCGAGGGCGGCCTTGTGACGGCGTAGGTAACGGAGTCGCTGCCGGTGTCAAAACCGGCGGATCTCGGGTAGGGGTCTCGAGCTGTGCGTCTAGGCGGATGGTAACGAGAGACAAGGGACACGATGTTTTACCCAGGTTCGGGCCCTCTCGATGGAGGTAATACCCTACTCTGCTTGATTAATATTGATGATATGGGTAGTACAAGAGTAGATCTACCACGAGATCGGAGAGGCTAAACCCTAGAAGCTAGCCTATGGTATGATTGTTGTTCATCCTCACGGACTAAAACCCTCTGGTTTATATAGACACGGATAGGGTTAGGGTTACCTGAGTCGGTTACAATGGTAGGAGATCTACATATCCGTATCGCGTAAGCTTGCCTTCCACGCCAAGGAAAGTCCCATCCGGACACGGGGCGAGTCTTCAATCTTGTATCTTCATAGTCCGAGTCCGACCAGCGATGATAGTTGGCTATCCGGACACCCCTAATCAGGACTCCTCGGTAGCCCCGAACCAGGCTTCAATGGCGATGAGTCGGTAGCGTGGTTGTCTTGACATTGCGGCGGGTTCTTCTCCAAATTCCATATACTTGTCGAATAGTGTCAAACCCGATAAATGCTGCGCTCCTTGGCTTCCACGCCCAATAATGGCCATCTTCCGTGTTTGAATGAAAGCGAAAAGCAGGGTATTTTACACTTACCCCCTAGCTGCGCCAAATGAGCCGCCTATAAAAGGCGAGGATCTAGATCTGAGTCACACCATCCCCCCTCATGAAGCCTTCATCGGAGGGCCTTTGACAAAACCCATTCCATCATGGACGTGTCGGCGCGGCTCCTCCTCTCGCTCCCAGCCCTCAGCCTGGAAATTGGAGAGATGCTCGGTCCGCATAGCGACCTAGTTATACTCAAACCAAGGGTTTATTCCCCAGCCTTCATGGTTCGGTTCGAGGCGGACTTGCCACCTACAAGGCGGAAAACAAGCGGAGAGTGTCCCGATCCCTCTAGGGAGAATGGGTGTGCTTTATCTCTTATCTAGTAAGAGGACTCGGTTTCAATTCATCCGTTTCTCCGGGGCTCTTGGAGTTCTCTGACCTCGATTGCACCACCTTCCTTTGCCTCCATTTTGCACATCAAGGGCGGGCCGTGGCCCTTTGCAAACTGTTTTTGGGCATGGAGGCTCATTTTTATGCTGTGGAAGAGATTATTCTGCCTAGTACCCCGTTCTCATGAGGGTCAATATATCAAGTGGGCGGAGCCGAACTATGGCGCATCGCCGGGACGGATCTTATCTGGAACCCCAAAGAAAGCGTCAGGACTGGCCCTCGGAATGGTTTTACATGGAGGACATCCGCTGCGGATCTGTTGGATCGGCCTTCGGGAGTTATAGCGCTCCTCTGAAGAAAGCGCCTAAGCTGGCGCCTTGGAGCCCAGGAGAAAATGACCGGGGCGTCCTTTACTTGATGAGCGAATAAGATTACGAGGCTCATGCGGATTGACCATGATTGGAGTCATGGCAATCTGCATTATGAGGAGTGCAGCCGGCTCAATATAGGGGCCACCCATGTGGGACTTCAGCGGGTAGGGCGATGCCACCCGCCATGGCATAAAGGGCGGGATCGGTCACCGAACTGGTGAAGACCTTGTCCGCCATGTACAAAGGGAGAGGAGGATTTTCTCCGTGCCGGTCCATGAGCAGGTTTTCTTGAATAATCCTCGAAGTTGGGTAAGCAAATATCTTCGTGGCCTGTCCGATCCATGTTCCGTGGTTAAATATCTCATTTATGGTTCCTCACGGAGGAACTGCGCCGGGCCGTGGAGAAGATACACAGCCCGCCCCACAACAGAGGATCGGAGCGGTCCCTCGATCCGGCCTCGAAGAGGACCGGATATAAAGGTGGAACTGATTGACGGGGTGTTCCACCAACTTAGCATAGACAATGCTTTGGTTGCCATTCGGCCGACTACCCGGATTATTTCCGGCCTCCCGTAACCGTGACGAAGTCCGGATACCATGACCCACCGTGCTTTACTTCTAATCACCATGTATTTGATGGTGTTTGAGAGGTGCCTTGAGCAGGAAGCCGAGCATGCGCGGCCGTCCAACAAGGGCAGCTCGGCCTAGTAAGCGGAAAAGAAGTGCGGTGCGACTCGAGGCGTCGCCCATAGCGGTATGATGTGCCATCGTGTTTTAAGGAGTGGTTCTGGGAGGCTGCTTGGCGCTCGTGGTTTTCAGGAAAAAAGCTCGCGGTGAGTCGGAGAAGTTGCCAATCGGACCTCCGCCAACCAGGCTCAAAAGCCGAGTCGGAAGGGGTACAAACACGGCGTCGTCGGATGCTCCTCAACGGAGGATGCCCGACAGACTATCCGCCACCAAGTCGGAGGTGGAAGGCGCCATGAATCATAAGCGCCGCGGACTATTCTCGTGGCGCATGTTTCTCCCAAGAGGCGTTGGGCGCCTTTAGTTGGGAGAAGCGCACCTCTGTGCCGCTCAAGATGGCCTAGCGAGCCACAGGCAGTATGTGAAAGACATACAGGTAAGGAATTTTGATAGTTATATATGCAGTGGCCCCGAGACTTAAAATAGTTAGGATAACTGATTTAAGGATCATTTGGAATCTGAGTTCTTCTTGAAAAGAATACCCGTTTGTCGGGAGCTTGAAGAGTGCAAGGCGAACTTGAGGCTGCCTTGGCCGTGACAGGGAAGCCATGAATACTCCCTCGGTAATATATGCCCTTCAAAGTAGAAGTAGTTTATGCAAAGTGCGGCGTGTGCATAAATCGACATTAACATTGCAGATAAGCGCGGGATGGATCCGGACAAGCAACAGCTCCTGCGCCAGCTAAAGGCGGCGAGAGCATGCTTACGAGTGCGGCGGGAGAAAAATAACCTCTAAGATGCCAACACCCAACTGGGTGAGGAACTAAAGGATGTTAGTGCCCGGTTATGCGACTCCGTAAAGGAGAATCGGCCGGCCGTCGCGGCATTTTCGATAAGTGCTTGAGCGAACTTTGAAAGAGTTCGGTGAGGAAGAGACTAACATAAACATGTATGTAGGTTTGCTCACAGGTCGTCACGAGGAGGAGATGCCCGATTCTTGGTGATCTTCTTCCCGAACTGCGTCGGCTACTGAGCGAGTTCGGCGGTGATGAAATCGTCGCCAGGCCTTGTGGCCATCTATCTCCCTGAAGGCATTGGGGAGCTGGCGGAGCGGCTTCAAAGAACGGTGGCGCTTCCGACTATGGAAGATATCGGCCTGCCGTCAAAGCGCCAGGGAGGCTGGGCCATGGTAAAGGCAGCGGTACGAAGGCTGACCCAAACCACATGGCGAGTGGGACTGTGGGGCTGATGGGAAGGAGATCCTGTAAGCTTAGTGCGGCCAAGTAGAATTGGCGCCAAGTATTCCAACAAGATTGTAAATTAGATAGCCTATTAGATGGCATTGAGGAGGAATACAATTAGTCAAGTTGACTATGTAATTGAATATGACATGAAAAATGTCTTCTAGCGGATTGTAGATCGTTTGTCATAGCGGACCTTTTAAGCCGATCTTGGGACCCAATAGTCCGAGTGTGTCCGAATACCCTCGCGGTTATGTAAGAACAGGGGCATGCATGGAGACAAAGGCGTGGGGTCATTATTGCTGTGTCGGACAAGTTCCCAACTAGTTATGTTATATTACATGGATTGTAAGAAACATCTTCCGGGGAGAATAGTTAGTTAAGGGTTCCTTTCCTTGGGAGGCATGCCCTAAAGTGCATGTCAAACTGCTAAGAAAGAGAAAATCATCTGGGGCAGATGGATAAATAGTTAAAATCATCTTTCAGTTCACCGACCGAATATTCCTTAAGAATGCTAGCTTTCGGCTTCACCCGGTCGAGGTACACATCCGGTGACCAGCGGTAACAATCGCGAAGGTGCTCCTTTACCACCTAGCGAACAATCGGGAGCGTGGGGGTAAGCACAGAGGCGAGCAACCCAGCTTGGCCAAAACTTAAGTCATATCGATGCATATAATGGTGAGTAAAAGGTACATCGGAAGTTTGACACATGTGTTGGGCATGAAGCCCGTATAAATAAGCTTACATTAAAGAAGCCCCGAGTATAATGGCGCGGACAACGCGTCAAGTATGTCGAACAAAGTGCAAGCGAGCCTCTAAAGGCTTCAAGAAGAAGGAGGAGGAAGGAGAGAAATAAAAGACAGCAAAAATAGAAAATGTGGGCGGAGGAAGGAGGCGAACTTCGGAGTCCAGCGCAAACATAGAATCTTCGTAGGCGGGCTGTGTTCCATGGGTTCGGCTCGAGTCGGTTATCCGATGTGTTTAGCAGATGGTATGCTCCGCCCGGTCGAGGACCTAGTCGATGATGAAGGACCTTCCCATTTGGGCTTGAGTTTGTCCTTTTTCTTGTCCGGCGTAGAACTAGTTCGCCAACATTGTAGCTTTGGCCCGTACTTCCTGCTTTGATATCTTGAGCCTGCTGTTGATAAAATGCGGAGCGAGCTTTTGCCACGTCGCTCCTCCTCCAATCGTCCAAACTGTCCTACCGATCGAGCTCGGCTTCTCTTTCTTCATACATGCACAGCGAGGTGAGTCATGCATTATGTCGCGAGGGCAATACTGCCTCTGCGCCGTACACCATAAAAATGGTGTGAATCCGTGTAATGCGATTCGGCGTGGTCCGCAGCCCCAGTCTGGTCGAGCTCCTCAACCCGGTCGTGTTAGATTCCTTGATGGACCGCACTAGTCTGGGTTTAATGCCGCTCATGATTAGACCGTTTGCTCGCTTCGACTTGACCGTTGGTTTGAGGTGATAGGCGAGGCGTGTCGAGCTTGATGCCCATGTTTTTGCAGCATAATTTGACCTCATCGGCCGTGAAGTTGGTGCCGTTATCGGTGATGATCTTGTGGGGATGCCGTAACTATGCACTACCCCGATATGAAGTCTATCACTTGGCGGATTGGCCCGTTTTAACGAACTTGGCCTCTATCCATTTGGTGAATTTATCCACCATGACCAATAGGTATTTTGCTTGTGGGTTCCTCCTTAAGGGGTCCAACCATGTCAAGCCCCGGACCATGACGACCAGGTGATGGGTATAGTTTTGAGGCGGTTGGTGGCATGTGGCTTTGGTTAGCAAAAAGCTGGCAACCGGCGCATCGTTGGACTAAATCCTCACGTATCTGCGGGCCGTCGGCCAATAAAATCCTGTCGGAAGGCCTTTCCTACAAGGGCCGGGCTGCGGCGTGGTGCCCACCCAGTCGGCATGAATTTCAGCGGGAGGTTTCGCCCTTCCTCTTGAATACACCTTTGAAGGACTCTGTTGTGCTTTTCTTATAGAGCTCTCCCTCATGGACTTTATAGGCTTTGGATCGCCGTACTATGCAGCGAGCCTCATTTTGGTCTTGAGGGAGTTCTGCCTAGTTAGGTAGGCTAGGAATGGTTCGATCCGCGAAGCGATAACCGCCATTATTTCGTGGGCGGAGGTGTTATCTTCGGATTATTATTTACGGACTCCCCTTCCCATAAATGCGGATGGCTTGAACAGGCGTTCGGGGAAGATGTTGGGCGGGGCGGCGCCGCGTTTTGTGCCGATCGTGCCAATCGTCCGCCGCCTGGTTGTTATCGAGCTATATGATGATATTGAGCCCTTGAACCGTCTTGACATTTTAGGACCGCATTGCGATCTGCTGCCATTCGGATCTTTGGCATCAAAGTCTACGTTTATTTGAGATATCGCGAGTTGAATCGCGCACCTCTAGGCGTTTAATGCCCATGGAGACTGCCATCCGGGCCGTGCGAAAGGCCTCGTATTCAGCTGCGTTGTTGGAGTCGGTATACATTATCCGAAGGGCGTATTGAACTGTGTCCCTGGTTGGGGAGACGTCGGGACGGCCTTGACCCTAGGCGGCCAACATTTTGGAGCCGTCAAAGTGCATGATCCAATTGGAGTATGCGTCGTACTCTTTAGGGAGTTCAGCTTCGGTCCATTCTGCCACGAAGTCGTCCAAAACCTGCGACTTAATAGCTCGTCGTGGCTTATAGGTCATGTCGAATGGAAGGAGCTCTATGGCCCATTTAGCAATCCGGCCCGTCGCGTCGCGGTTGTTTATAATGTCGTTAAGAGGTGCCGGAGGCTACCGTTATCGAACACTCTTGAAAGTAGTGTCGCAGCTTCCGGGATGCCATGAACACAGCGTATGCTATCTTTTGATAATGTGGTGCGGGACTTGCATGGAGTTAGGACGGTGGACACATAGTAAACCGGTCTTTGAAGAGGAACTGTGTCCGTCCGTTTCTCGTTCGACGACGAGCACCGCTGACAACTTGATGTGTTGCGGCGATATATAATAACATTGGTTCGCCCATCTTGGGCGCGGCGAATGTCGGGACCCGATTCCAAGTCACATCGACCTGGCTGGTAACACCTCATATCACTTTGCGGCCTCGCGCGGTATTCCACAGGTGTCGCCTTACCATGGCCGGGACCGTTTGCGTCTTTTGGCTCACGTATATGATAGTGTCGCTAGCATCCACATGACAAAGAACCGGGCCGACATGGCTGAGTCGTGAACCAAGCGGCACTAACCTATGGGGACGAGGCATACATGAATCACTTGAGCATGTCGGTCATCAGCGTATGAATTCGGGCTGTAGCTTTGGGCTATGAGGACTCCGGTATCCGGGCTGTAGCAGAGCTAAGCAGGACTCGAATATCATCGCGTGACATTTCCCGAAGGACGGACATAAGAGCGAAATGAATCACATGCCGGCCAGTCAAGTGTCCAAGCGGTAGTCTTTGGGCTAGCAGGACTCGGTGAACCGGGCTGTAGCGGACTACTATCGCTCGAAGCGCGAGACTACATTTCCCCATATGAGAGGCTGCCAAGGATAAACAACTAGTTTGTCGGATCCCTCATACCAAGCATTTCAATCATACATAATATGCCCGATATGAGTAAATACAACAAGGCATCACAACAAAACTCTACAACTCAAGTACTTTATTTAAGAGGCTCAGGAGCCATACATAACTATAGTCATACAGGTGGGGTCACATGACCCAACACTCAAATCATACAATCATACAAGCACATGCGGAAGCAAACTAGTCTGATACAGACTCTAGAAAGAAAGAAAGCTTGTTGGAGCCTTTCTATCTACAATGGCCCTTCACAAGTCTTAGATCGCCACAGGTGGCTAGTTCACTCGTCGAAGTCAACATCTACATAGAATCCGTCGGAGGGTAGTATAGTCCTCTGAAAAATATTGATTAAGCAAACATGAGTACAAAAGTACTCAGCAAGTCTTACCACAGAATCCTATCATACATGCACATTCTCAAGGAAGGAAGTGGAGTTATTTGCAGACAAGCCAGCTTTGACTCTTGGCTAAGCTATCCTCGTGACACACTTTGTAAAGCATTTTGTCGTACGAGTCCACTAATCACCATCACAATACTCCACCGTGGATCCTCTCTCGTCATCCCAGAGAGGCCATCCACGATACTCACACTATCTTGAGGCTTTTAGTAGTATCCATTTACTTGTCTATGAACTGATATAGGTAACCCGAAGTCCTTCTCCGTGGACACGGCTATTGAATAGATCATATTTAACCTGCGAGGGTGTACTTCTTCACACGCTCTCACCACTTATAAATCGTTTACCGACATGTACTCGGCAACCTTCAGCGGAAGCCCAGCGTGGGTGTCGGCCACAGCCTACCTAAACACTCAAGTCCCTAGTCGGGTTTATCGCCTATTCGGGTTCCATCCATGAGGAGTCGGCGAGGTTTCCCATACAGCCCGAGCGATGTGTGCAGGGTTCGAGATACCAAGCGGGCACTTTCGGTACACAGACCACGGTGCCTACCATAACACAACCCACCCCTAAGGTCAGCGTTGCGTGCGGCCATTGACATGCTACAAACACGAAACTACTTGCAACTCCGGACTAAGAACAAGGGTGGTTAAGAAGCGAGAGGTCCATTGGTTTGGGCCCAATGCGTGGTAGTAGCTAGTTCATGGATCACAAACACAGATCTCAGTTCTTAAGATCGGCTTCAATGAAACAACCCACCATGTACTCCTACATGGCCTCTCATCGATACCTTTACCAAATCGTGTTCAACACTTTCACTCTCGAACCAACACAACCTTTCACTCCAGTTCATCATCCCGATGAGCGGACGACACAACTCTAAGCATAGCAAGCATAGCATGGTAGGAATCACAAACATGGCTCAATCAACTCCTACACATACTAGTGGGTTTCATCTAATTCTTGTGGCAATGACAGGTCATGCAAAGGAAGTGGGTTCAACTACCGCAGCACACAGCAGTTGAATCGCGTTGTCTTAATGCGATGCGAGGCGAAGCGAGAACATGGGTTTGTATCGGAATGATCAATGAATTGCTTGCTGATGGGCTGGGGTGAGAAGCGCCCTTGGATGGGTAGTCGAGGTTATCTTGAGGAGAACCTATCATGAAAGCACACGAAATAAACACACAAGACAATATGCAACAATATGATGCATGCTATGACATGGCAATATGGATGTGTGTTGGCCTAATGCAAGTTGAAAGAACGGGGATGAACTCATTTGAATCAAGGATTCAAATGATAGCTCATTGAGTTAGTCCTAATGGTGCAATATCTTATTCTGGTTATTCAGCATAGTTAACTTGTTTTAACATGCATGAAACCTGTACCAATGGATAGAGTGTATTTTTCTGATAATTTTCATATATAAATCTTTGCATTTGGAGTTATAGATAAAAGTTATAAGCATTTGAAATTTGAATTATATTACGGAATTTACTATATCAAAATAAATCCAGAATTTGAATTAATCGTCGACATGAGGTCAGCGTGGCGTCGAGGGGTCAGCAGGGTCATCCAGGTCAAACTGACCGAGTGGGACCCGCATGTCGAGAGTTAGTTTAACTAATTAACGTTTAATTAGAACTAATCCTAATTAGTTAACAGGAGGTCCACATCATTGACTCGAGGCGATCAGCGGGGCCTGATCGGTGGTCGATGGTCAACTTCGCGGCGTCTAGCCTTGGCCGAGCGAGCCGGCACGCGGAGCAAGTGCTTTGCACATTCCGGCACCAAATGGGCGCGGAAGGCATCTCGTGGAGCTGGAGATGAACCGCGTCTATTGGTGGGGTTAGTTGGGGTCGGGGTGGCGGAGTTGGCGCGGCTGACGAGTTGGCGGCGGGGCTCGGGTGATGTCGGGCTTGTTGCTAGGGGCAAAGTGAAGCGTGGAGTGCAGTGAGTTAGACCCAGCGACACGGTGAGTCACGATGGACACGGTGGCGTGGCGTTGGGTGGCGAACCTCGTCGCTGACGAGCTCATGGCGGTGGTGCGTTCGGTGATCGTGGTTGGGTCGTTGTGGTGCTCGAAGAGAGTGGAGAGGATGGGGAGGTAGCAGGCTCACGGCGATCTCGTAGAAACCTCGTCGGGGTCGGGGATGATCGAGGCGGCGGCGGCGGCGAAAGGATCTCCGGTGACTCGAGCTCGGTCGAGGTCGGTGAGCTAGGTTCGGGGTGCTTAGGCGGCGGGATTCAGCTAGCTAGGGGTAGTGGAGTCTGGCGGAGCTCTGGACATGGTGGGGAGGAGCATGGGCGGCGGGGAACACGACTTCGGCGGTGGCAGCGTCGGCGATGGCGTCGGCCAGTTGGGGGAGGCGAGAGAGAGGAGGGGCGAATGGCGTGTCGGGGTCGAGGCGACAGCGTGGAGGTCGTCGAGGCAGCGAGGCGGCGAGGGTGAAGCGAGGCGGCGGCCAGCTGCGTGGCGCGCCCTGCGCTCGCCGTCGAGCACCGGCTGCTGCTGGCCGAGCCAAGCAGCTGTTGGGCGGCTCTTGGGCTGGGCAGCAGGTGGGCGAACGCAGCGACAGTGGAGTTTTTCCTTTTTAGTCTTTTCTAATTTTCCTGCAACTTTGTGGGGTTTTAAAAATACCAAAACTGTTTTAAAATCACCAAAATGCTCCTGGTCACTTGTTGGAATATTCCCAACATGAAACATTTTGGTTTGACAATTTTGAACATTTAAAATATTTTATATAATTTAAAATGCTCAAGTTCAAAACTTGTGGATTAATCCTAGAACCCTTAGATGACCTAGAAAATGGTACACCTTCTTTGACATGGGTTACGAACCAAAGTAAAGAGGATGAACATTTTGAAGGGCATTTGAGTTCATTGAAATAATTTTAGTAAACCCTAGTTGATTTAAGGGGGGTGTTACGGGGTTTCTGCCTTCCCATTTCAAATTCAAATGAAATTTAAACATGATGCACACCTAATGCATGGTCTAAGCGGGATGTGACAACTCACCCCCACTCAAAAGAATCTCGTCCGAGATTTAGGATCTATTCGAAAAAGGTGGGATACTCAAGTGAAGGCGATCCTCCCTTTCCCAAGTTGCTTCTTGCTCGGAATGGTTTGACCATTGAACCTTTAGAAACTTGATATTCCGGCGTCGAGTGAGTGCGCTCGGCTTGATCGAGATCTGAGCGGGATATTCTCGATAGGTGAGGTTATCTTGGAGATCAAGCGTTTAGTGGTCCACTTCACGGATAGGATCCAGAAGCAACGCTGAGTTGGGAAGCGTGGAAGACATCATGGACTCTGGAAAGATCGGAGGTAGTTCAATTGGTGGCAACTTCCCTCGTTTGGCAAGAATGCGAAAGGGTCCAATGTAACGAGAGCCAACTTGCCTTTGATACGAAGCGATGGGTTCCCTTTAGAGGAGTAACCCGAAGGTAAGCCTTCTCGCCAATTTCATAAGTCATAGGCTTATGCTTGCGGTCATATTGGCTCTTTTGGCGAGATTGGGCTGTTTTCAATTTCTCACGAATACGCGAACCTGCTCTTACGCTTCTGAATCATGTCGGGCCAAAGAGTTGTCTCTCCCGGTTTCGACCAGATTAGAGGCGTTCGACATTTCCGTCCATAAAGAACTTGAAAGGGCTTTGCCCAGGCTGGCTTGATAACTATTGTTATAAGCGAACTTCGGCGAATGGAAGGCATTTCTCCCAATTCATGCGAAAGAGATGTGAAGCTCGAAGCATATCCTCTAGGATTTGATTGACTCGTTCTACTTGACCACTTGATTGGGGATGGAAGCGGTGCTAAAGGAGAGCGAGTTCCCATAGCGTTTTGAAACTTTCCCAAAATCGAGAGGTGAAGAGACTTCCACGGTCTGAGTTAATCTCTAATGGAACACCATGAAGAGACACTATTAGAGAGAGATGTACAAATCAGCTAGCTGGCTAGCGGTTATACTCTCACGAGCGGGTAGGAAGTGGGCTACTTTGGAAAGGCGATCAACAACAACGAAGATAGCATTATTCCCTCTCTTGGTCTGGGAAACCCGGTAATGAAATCCATACCGATTTTATCCCATTTCCATTCAGGAATTTCCAAAGGTTGAAGGGTACCGGCAGGCCGTTGATGCTCTGCTTTAACTTCGACGACAGGCGTCGCAATTAGCAATGTATTGAGCGATTTCTCTCTTCATCCTAGTCCACCAAAACCTCTGGCGTAGATCTTGATACATTTAGTACTACCGGGATGAATGGTGAGAGGAGAGTCATGAGCTTCCTTAAGGATCAATCGCCTCGGGTTGCGCACCTTAGGAACCACTAGGCGGTCTCCAAAGAACCACGACACCTTGTTCATCAATGGAGAAACAATCTGCGACTCCTTTCTTGATGTTTCTCCTGATCGGGAGATTCCGGATCTACCTTACGTGCTTTGATGATCTGATCCGTAGGGTAGGTTTTGCCACCAGGGTGGAAAGGAATCCTCGAGGAACAATGTGAAGATTAAGCTACGAAATTCCTCGTGGAGAAATGGTTGACTTTGTTGTAACATCAGATTGTTACAATAAGATTTGCGACTTAGTCGTCAGCCATGACATTAGCTTTGCACAGGGTGTAAGATATTCCTAAGTCGAAATCTGTAATCAACTCGACCAACGTCTTTGCACGAGATTCAAATCCGGTTGGGTGAAGATATATTTCAGACTTTGGTGATCGGTGTAGATTTATAGCGATTACCCGAAGGTAATGTCGCCAGGTTTTGAGTGCATGAACCTTGCTGCAAGCTCTAGATCGTGTGTGGGATAGTTATCCTCATGTGGGCGCAATTGTCGAGAAGCGTAGGCAATCACATAGCGATCTTGCATGAGTATGCAACCTAGTCCTTGTCGCGGCGTCGCAATAGATAATAAAGTCCTTAGAAATCTGGTGGAACAAATGCGGGAGCAGATGTCGAGCGTCTTTTCAGTTCTGAAAGCTGAACTCGCCTTATGGCGTCCATTGAACTTCTTATCTTTCTTGAGGAGTTCGGTTAGAGGTTTAGCAACTTTAGAAATTCTCGGCGAAGCGGCGGCAATAGCTCGCTAAACCGAGAAACTCGAACTTGCTTGACCGATTCAGGTGGAGTCAATCAGGGCGGCTTGAACTCGCTTCGGGATTGACAGCAATGCCCTTACGGAGATTACATGTCCTAGATAGGTCACTTACGGTAACCAGAATTCACATTAGAGAATTTGGCATAAAGGCGGTGCTCTCGAAGTTTCATCAATACTAGCCTTAGGTGTTGGCATGTTCTTCCTCATTCTTGGAGTAGATGAGTATATCATCGAGGTATACCCGACGAATTTATCCAAATACTCCATGAAGATTGAGTTCATTAACGAGAGAAGGTGGCTGGAGCATTGGTTAATCCGAAGGACATGACGGTGTACTCGTATTGGCCATAACGAGTGACAAAGGCCGTTTAGGAATGTCCCGTTCTTGATTTTGATTTGATGGTAGCCCAACCTCAAATCCATCTTGGAAAAAGGCGAGGATCCAGCGAGCTGATCATACGGTCGTTGATCTGGGGGCGGATACTTGTTCTTGATAGTGACCAAATTGACGGTCGGTAATCTACAACCATCCGATCCGTACCATCCTTCTTCTTGACGAAGAGGGCGGGGCAAGCCCATGGAGATGAACTAGGACGGATGAAACCCTTTTGCAAGGACTCATCGAGTTGTTTCTTAAGTTCAGCTAGTTCTGGGGTGCCATCTTATAAGGTCTTCTAGAGATTGGGGCGGTTCGGGAATAAGATCTATCACGAACTCGACATCCTGTCGGGTGGAACACTGGCAGTTCCTCGGAAAGACATCCGGAAATCACGGACTACGGAATATCTTGAGTGCGGAAGGGGTTGGCATTTAAGGAGTAAAGCTGGCGCTTAGACACTCGGGTTAAAACATTCTTTGTTTTGCCGAAGGATGGGTAAGTTGAGCAGTTCTAGTAGAGCAATCAATCTTAGCATAATGGGCTGACATCCGGTCCATACCCAAGATGATGTTTATGTCGAGGACTTGAGAGCTATTAGAGATGCAAGAAAGACTAATCGTCGACAAAATTTCATTCCATGACTTATTCTAGAGGTTTGCCATCTAGAACCAGGAGTTTAATTTCCATGGAGGTAGGCATGTCACGAGAATGTGGTGTTGTGCAATCGAGCATAGCTCTCGAAATAAATGAATGAGATGCTCGATATCAAAAGAACGAGTTGCGGATGGCAATTAACAAGCGTACCGAGGGCGGCGTTGGGATCCTCATAGGTTTCTTGGCGGAGACATAGTTGACATGGCCACGGCGGTGGCAAGCTGGTTTAACATAGGGCACCTTTCTGCTGGCTTGCCGCGACCAGCAGACTTTCGGCTTGATTGGGGTTGTTGCAGGGACACTCTCGGATATAGTGGCCCGTCTCTCCACACTTGAAGCAAGTTATCACATTTGGGCGTGGAGCAGCATTAGCAGTTGGACCTCCATAAGTCTTGGGTGGAAAATCGGCTGGTTGGGGCGGCGCCTCGAAGGATGGCCTCGGGGTGAACCTAGGTGGTAGAGCAGTATTTGGAACCCAAACCCGGCGCCACGGGATCGAGCGGATGGCGATCGAGTCACGGATGTGCTTGCGTGAAGCCTCAAAATCAGTCTGCTTGATTTGGTGTGATAGCCTTATTGACTAACCGGGAAGAGGTACACTCATGCGAGCGGAGATCTCGGCGTAGCTCAGGGCTAAGTCCTTGCGGAACCTTGCACCTTCTTGGCATCGGTAGAAACTTCTTGGGAGCATAACGTGCTAACCTCCCAAATTCACGGTTGTAGGCATCCTTGTCGACCTACCTTGGGTGGCTGCAGAATTCCTCCGTTTGCGGTCCATAAGACCTTACGGAATATGGTGCTCACGGAAGGCGGCACTGAATTCATCCCAAGTTGTAACTTGTCCAGCGGACGCATAGCCTCATAATTTTCCCACGAGAGACTAGCGGGGCCTTCCGGATGATAGGCGGCAAAGGTAACCTTGTCGGCCTCAGCCACGTTGGCGGAGCGCAGCTTGTGGTGGATCTTTGCGGAGCCAATCATCTGCGTCGAGAGGCTCGGCGGAATATTTGAATTTTGGAGGATATAGCTTGGCGAAATCATTGAGTGAAACCACATCGTTTCTTGGCTGGCGTGCTGTGTTTTGTTCAATCCGCTCCAATAAGCGGTTGGTTTCACGCTTATTGCGTTACGCTTCAGCATCACCTCGGCCAAAGATGGCGGTTGCGGCAGATTCACATTTACGGCTGCTGGCTTCTCCCTGCTCTGGAGCAGCGGGAGTGTTGCAGTGTTGACCATCTGGGAGACAAAGCAAAGGTTTAAACCAGGATGGCAGAATTTAACAAGGAAGTGCGGAAGGTAATGGATAGCATGGAATGCAAAGATGTTCATCCGTATGACATGGTAATATAAAACTGCCATATATATATATATACCAGCGGTCATACACACCATTCATAGTTTAGTACAAGCTGACGGAGTACAACTATAAGGAAAGGCGTTACATCTCATCGGAAGCATTCCAACTCCTATACATTATTTTCTACACTTAGGAATGATACACACTAAGTCGTATTCCACAAGTCACATGGGGCGGTGGAAACACAACTATTACCATACTAGGAATACTACTACTATCTCGAGGCAGCTCCATAGTAGTCCTCATAGAAGTCACCACCCAGACACAGGAAGTGGAACATGATCGTCAGGAAGCAGACAATCTGTGGGGCACTGTGGACCATAAGGACTCGGATGTGGCCGTGGACCAACAAGCAGTGGCAGGCAGAGGCCCACGAGGAGGTGATGCCTCCAACCTCACGCCACTCCATAAAGTCTGGCAGACTCTCCCTTACAGGTACAAGTCTCTCATGTCCATATATCCGGCTTGCACGGCGGTGCAAACCTAGTCGAGTAGCCAGTGGTGAGCGGGCATTAAAAGCTCCATACACAAGGCCGGTTCTCACGGTCCTTGTCCTCCAACAACTTCGGTAGTAGTGCGAAGGTGAGTCCTCATGGGATGCATCGCTGTACAAACCACGAAGGTAGCCATGCGCCCGGGAAGGATCTTGGCATATAAGCGAAATCGGTGTTGCTCGACAAAGCGATTACAGCTCGAATAATAGTCATCATGGAATAGGCTGCATCTTGCAGACATTCCAATAGTGATTCGAGCCCATAAGAACGTGAAGTGGCTCGATAGCTCCGGGATAAGATGGATAAATCCGGACCGTGCATAGATATTGGCTTTGATTGAAATCCTAAACTGCTCCTCGGCGGTATATTGAGGATACCATCGATAACAGACTCAATCATCACCGGACCAGCATTGCCGTGTGACCGCACACATCAATGCAGCGGGTTAAGCGAACCACTTGGTTACGGGGCGGGTGGCCATCTGAAAGCACAGCCACAATGCAAAGGCATTAGAATTTCTAGGGAAAATCGGGCAGCATAACATCTGTAAATGCTCAAAATCAGATTTGAGACATTACAAAATCAGATTGCAAAACCACTCAACAACATCATATCAAGGTTACGGTTCAAATGATAGCATACTAAAATTTAGTAGCACTGAGGCGAGGATGTAACCAACAATCCTATAAGTTACTACGGATTAGTAACACGTGAACACGATAGAGAGAGAGAGCCTAGTCCTATACCCACGTCGAATGAGAAGAGGATGACTCGGATCGGAGGGCATAAGGTAAAGGAGTAAAAAGAGCCTTCGTTCCTCCACAATCAATTCCCCTACATATAACTAAAGCATTTCTAGACTCAACTTGACCAGTTTGGCTTAGCGAACCTCTGAGCAGCCACCTGCTCGATGCCAGCGCTGTCGGGACCCGATTCAAGTCACATCGACCTAGCTGGTAACACCTCATATCACTTTGCGGCCTCACGCATGGTATTCCCACAGGTGTCGCCTTACCATGGCCGGGACCGTTTGCGTCTTTTGGCTCACGTATATGATAGTGTCGCTAGCATCCACATGACAAAGAACCGGGCCGACATGGCTGGTCGTGAACCCAAAGCGGCACTAACCTATGGGGACAGGCATACATGAATCACTTGAGCATGTCGGTCATCAGCGTATGAATTCGGGCTGTAGCTTTGGGCTATCGAGGACTCCGGTATTCGGGCTGTAGCAGGCTAAGCAGGACTCGAATACCATCGCGTGACATTTCCCGAAGGACAGACATAGAGCGAAATGAATCACATGCCGGCCAGTCAAGTGTCCAAGCGGTAGTCTTTGGGCTAGCAGGACTCCGGTGAACCGGGCTGTAGCGGACTACTATCGCTCGAAGCACGAGACTACATTTCCCCATATGAGAGGCTGCCAAGGATAAACAACTAGTTTGTCGGATCCCTCATACCAAGCATTTCAATCATACGCATAATATGCCCGATATGAGTAAATACAACAAGGCATCACAACAAAACTCTACAACTCAAGTACTTTATTTAAGAGGCTCAGGAGCCATACATAACTATAGTCATACAGGTGGGGTCACATGACCCAACACTCAAATCATACAATCATACAAGCACATGCGGAAGCAAACTAGTCTGATACGGACTCTAGAAAGAAAGAAAGCTTGTTGGAGCCTTTCTATCTACAATGGCCCTTCACAAGTCTTAGATCGCACACAGGTGGCTAGTTCACTCGTCGAAGTCAACATCTACATAGAATCCGTCGGAGGGGGTAGTATAGTCCTCTGAAAAATATTGATTAAGCAAACATGAGTACAAAAGTACTCAGCAAGTCTTACCACAGAATCCTATCATACATGCACATTCTCAAGGAAGGAAGTGGAGTTATTTGCAGCAAGCCAGCTTTGACTCTTGGCTAAGCTATCCTACGTGACACACTTTGTAAAGCATTTTGTCGTACAGTCCACTAATCACCATCACAATACTCCACCGTGGATCCTCTCTCGTCATCCCGAGAGGCCATCCACGATACTCACACTATCTTGAGGCTTTTAGTAGTATCCATTTACTTGTCTATGAACTGATATAGGTAACCCGAAGTCCTTCTCCGTGGACACGGCTATTGAATAGATCATATTTAACCTGCGAGGGTGTACTTCTTCACACGCTCTCACCACTTATAAATCGTTTACACGACATGTACTCGGCAACCTTCAGCGGAAGCCCAGCGTGGGTGTCGGCCTCAGCCTACCTAAACACTCAAGTCCCTAGTCAGGTTTATCGCCTATTCGGGTTCCATCCATGAGGAGTCGGCGAGGTTTCCCATACAGCCCGAGCGATGTGTGCGGGGTTCCCGAGATACCAAGCGGGCACTTTCGGTACACAGACCCACGGTGCCTACCGCAACACAACCCACCCCTAAGGTCAGCGTTGCGTGCGGCCCCTGACATGCTACAAACACGAAACTACTTGCAACTCCGGACTAAGAACAAGGGTGGTTAAGAAGCCGAGAGGGTCCATTGGTTTGGGCCCAATGCGTGGTAGTAGCTAGTTCATGGATCACAAACACAGATCTCAGTTCTTAGGATCGGCTTCAATGAAACAACCCACCATGTACTCCTACATGGCCTCTCATCGATACCTTTACCAAATCGTGTTCAACACTTTCACTCTCGAACCAACACAACCTTTCACTCCAGTTCATCATCCCGATGAGCGGACGACACAACTCTAAGCATAGCAAGCATAGCATGGTAGGAATCACAAACATGGCTCAATCAACTCCTACACATACTAGTGGGTTTCATCTAATTCTTGTGGCAATGACAGGTCATGCAAAGGAAGTGGGTTCAACTACCGCAGCACACAACAGTTGAATCGCGTTGTCTTAATGCGATAAGCGAGAGCGAAGCGAGAACATGGGTTTGTATCGGAATGATCAATGAATTGCTTGCTGATGGGCTGGGGTGAGAACGCCCTTGGATGGGTAGTCGAGGTTATCTTGAGGCGAGAACCTATCATGAAAGCACACGAAATAAACACACAAGACAATATGCAACAATATGATGCATGCTATGACATGGCAATATGGATGTGTGTTGGCCTAATGCAAGTTGAAAGAACGGGGATGAACTCATTTGAATCAAGGATTCAAATGATAGCTCATTGAGTTAGTCCTAATGGTGCAATATCTTATTCTGGTTATTCAGCATAGTTAACTTGTTTTAACATGCATGAAACCTGTACCAATGGATAGAGTGTATTTTTCTGATAATTTTTCATATATAAATCTTTGCATTTGGAGTTATAGATAAAAGTTATAAGCATTTGAAATTTGAATTATATTACGGAATTTACTATATCAAAATAAATCCAGAATTTGAATTAATCGTCGGCATGAGGTCAGCGTGACGTCGAGGGGTCAGCAGGGTCATCGGTCAAACTGACCAGTGGGACCCGCATGTCGAGTTAGTTTAACTAATTAACTTAATTAGAACTAATCCTAATTAGTTAACCGGGGGTCCACTGTCATTGACTCAGAAGATCAGCGGGGGCCTGATCGGTGGTCGATGGTCAACTCGCACGCGTCTAGCCTTGGCGAGGCCGGCAGCGAGCGGAGCAGAGTGCTTTTGCACATTCCGGCCACCAAATGGGGCGCGGAGGGCATCTACGTGGAGCTGGAGATGAACCGCGTCTATTGGTGGGGTTAGCTTGGGTCGGGGTGGCCGGAGTTGGCACCGACGACGAGTTTGGCGGCGGCCGGGGCTCGGGTGATGTCGGGCTTGTTGCTAGGGGGCAAAGTGAAGCGCGTGGAGTGCAGAGTTAGACCCACGCGACACGGTGAGTCACGATGGACACGGTGGCGTGGCGTTGGGTGGCCGGAGCTCGTCGGTGACGAGCTCCATGGCGGTGCGTTCAGGTGATCGCGGTTGGGTCGTTGTGGTGCACGAGGAAGAGAGTGGAGAGGATGGGGAGGTAGCGAGGCTCACGGCGATCTCGTAGAAACCTCGTCGGGGTCGGGGCGATCGATCTGGCGGCGGCGGAAGGGATCTCCGCGGCTTGAGCTCGGTCGAGGTCGGTGAGCTAGGTTCGGGTGCTTAAGGCGGCGGGATTCAACTAGCTAGGGGTAGTGGAGTCTGGCGGAGCTCTGGACATGGTGGGGAGGAGCATGGGCGGCGGGGAGCCACGACTTGGCGGTGGCGTCGGCGATGGCGTCGGCCAGGTTGGGGAGAGCGAGAGAGAGGCAGGGGCGAATGGCGTGTCGGGGGTCAGGCGACAGCGTGGAGGTCGTCGAGGCAGCGAGGTGGCGAGGAGGTGAGGCGGCGGCGGCCAGCTGCGTGGCGCGCCCTGCGCTCGCCGGCGGGCACCAGGCTGCTGCTGGCCGAGCCAAGCAGCTCATTGGTGGCTCTTTGGCTGGGCGGCAGGTGGGCGAACGCAGCGACAGTAAGGTTTTTCCTTTTTAGTCTTTTCTAATTTTCCTGCAACTTTGTGGGGTTTTAAAAATACCAAAACTGTTTTAAAAATCACCAAAATGCTCCTGGTCACTTGTTGGAATATTCCCAACATGAAACATTTTGGTTTGACAATTTTGAACATTTAAAATATTTTATATAATTTAAAATGCTCAAGTTCAAAACTTGTGGATTAATCCTAGAACCTTGGATGACCTAGAAAATGGTACACCTTCTTTGACATGGGTTACGAACCAAAGTAAAGAGGATGAACATTTTGAAGGGCATTTGATTCATTGAAATAAATTTTAGTAAACCCTAGTTGAATTAAGGGGGTGTTTGGGGTTTCTGCCTTCCCATTTCAAATTCAAATGAAATTTAAACATGATGCACACCCTAATGCATGGTCTAACTGGGATGTGACACCAGGACCGGATTTGTTGCCAATATGGCTTTTATTTCTTCGAGTCTGGCCGTGGCGGCATCCGTCCACTCGAAGTGTTCGGTGCGCCGGAGGAGGCGGTAAAGGGTAACGCCTTTTCTCCCAAGCGGAAATAAAGCGGCTTAGAGCCGCTACACATCCGATCAATTTTGTATTTGTTTGAGGTCTTTTGGAATATCCAATTGTGTGAGCTCGGATCTTGGCTGGGTTTGCTTCAATTCCTCTACGGACACAATGAAGCCCAAGAGCTTTCCGGCTAGAAACGCCGAAGATGCATTTTCGGATTGAGCTTAATGTCATATTTTGGAAATTGTCGAATGTGAGCCTCAAGTCGTCTACTAGAGTTTCGACATGCTTGGATTTGACGACCACGTCATCTACATATGCTTCCTTTGTTTTGCCGATCTGGTTTGCGGACATGTATACGAATCATGCGCTGATATGTTGCGTCGGCGTTTTTGAGCCGAAGGGCATTGTGTTGAAGCAGAATGGGCGTATGGAGTGATGAATGCTGTTGCGGCTTGATGCAGCTCCGCCATCTTGATTTAGTAGTAGCGGAGTATCGTCGAGGAAGCACAATGAGTCGTGTCCTGTTGTAGCATCGATAATTTGATCAATGCGAGGGAGGGGGAAGGGATCCTTTGGACAGGCCTTATTAAGGTCTTTAAAATCAACTCATAGGCGCCAGGATTTATCCTTCTTTGGTACCATCACCAGATTTGCTAGCCAGTCTGGATGTTTTATATCTCTGATGAATCCAGCTTCCAGAAGTTTGGCTAGCTCCTCTCCCACGACCTGTCTCTTGGGTTCGGAAAAGCGCCGAAGAGCCTGTTTGACTGGCTTGAATCCTTTTAGGGTATTTAGGCTGTGCTCGGCCCGGCATTGACGAGCGGCAGCGACGAGCCCTGTTGCTCGTGAACGGCTGGGTCCGTGGCCGCATTGGCGACCGTCGAGTTGGGGCGGAGTGGTGCGCTGTTACCCGCGGGCGCCGTCTGAGCGACGTTGGCGGCGCGGCGGGCGGCGCGTGCTCGGCGAGTGTCCACCGTGGCGGTGAAACGAGGTCGACGGAGAAGAGCGGAGCGAGGTCGTTGGAGAAGCGAGATTTCGACACGCCCCCTATCTGGCGCGCCAAATGTCGGATTTTAGGCTCCACAAAACCCTAAAGGTTCAAACACAGGGGCGTGACGAAGATCTCTCCCACTACACGTCTACCTAGCGCCTCGCTCTTCTCCTGGTGGTGGGAATGGAATGCAAGCAAGCAAACAAATAGAAGACACAAGAGTTTACCTAGGTTCAGGCCACCTTGCGGTGTAAAACCCTACATCCTGCTTTAGTGGATTGGCCTCGCGAGGGCTCGAGTATGGACAAGTACAGTGGTTTCCTGAGCTCAGGAGGCGAGCCCAAGAGGGGTGAGGAGGCAGATGTTCTTGCTCCTTTGTTATGCTAAATCCCAATGGGTCCGTCCCCGTATGCTAGGAACCCTAGCTACTTATATAGGCGGCCAGGGTCCTCTTCCCCCGAAATGTTTAGGCGGAAGGAATCCCTAGCAGCCATTTGAGCAGGAACACAAGGACGCTCCTATCCTGACAAAAGGTGGTCTTCGCCTGCAAAGAGGGCAAGCGGTGACGCGGTGGTGGGCTCGGTGATGACATCGTTCCTGCCGTCCTTGCGGTCTTCGGTCTTGTTGCACCAAAGGGGAAACCTTTGTCTCGCCCCTCGGGAACCTGCGCCTGTGCGGTCTCCTTTGCATCGATATGGAAACTGCGCCCGCTGGCGCGCGCTGGCGCCCGCTGGCATGGTTCATCATGGCTTGCGTCACTGCCTCCTCCTGAGGCAGCCCTTGCCTTGAGATCTTGATGTCTACTACGTAACCTTCCTCTTGTAGACGTTGTTGGGCCTCCAAGTGCAGAGGTTTGTAGGACAGTAGCAAATTTCCCTCAAGTGGATGACCTAAGGTTTATCAATTCGTGGGAGGCATAGGATGAAGATGGTCTCTCTCAAGCAACCCTGCAACCAAATAACAAAGAGTCTCTTGTGTCCCCAACACACCCAATACAATGGTAAATTGTATAGGTGCACTAGTTAATGAAGAGATGGTGATACAAGTGCAATATGGATGGTAGATATAGGTTTTGTAAACTGAAAATACAAAAACAGCAAGGTAGCAAGCGGTAAAAGTGGCGTAAGCGGTATTGCAATGATAGGAGACAAGGCCTAGGGTTCATACTTTCACTAGTGCAAGTTCTCTCAACAATAATAACATAATTGGATCATATAACTATCCCTCAACATGCAACAAAGAGTCACTCCAAAGTCACTAATAGCGGAGAACAAGCGAAGATATTATGGTAGAGTCTGAAACCACCTCAAAGTTATTCTTTCCTATCAATCCATTGGGCTATTCCTATAAGTGTCACAAACAGCCCTAGAGTTAGTACTAGAATAACACCTTAAAACACAAATCAACCAAAACCCTAATGTCACCTAGATACTCCAATGTCACCTCAAGTATCCGTGGGTATGATTATCGATATGCATCACACAATCTCAATTCATCTACTCAAACCAACACATAGAACCTCAAAGAGTGCCCCAAAGTTTTTACGGAGAATCACGACGAAAGCGTGTGCCAACCCCTATGCATAGGTTCATAGGCGGAACCATAAGTTGATCACCAAAATATACATCAAGTGAATCACGTGATATCCCATTGTCACCACAGATATGCATGGCAAGACATACATCAAGTGTTCTCAAATCATTAAAGACTCAATCCAATAAGATTACTTCAAGGGGAAAACTCAATACATTACAAGAGAGAAGAGGGGGAGAAGAAACATAAGATCCAACTATAATAGCAAAGCTCGCGATACATCAAGATGATGCCAAATCAAGAACACGAGAGAGAGAGAAAGAGATCAAACACATAGCTACTGGTACATACCCTCAGCCCCGAGGGTGAACTACTCCCTCCTCGTCATGGAGAGCGCCGGGATGATGAAGATGGCCACCGGTGAGGGTTCCCCCCTCCGGCAGGGTGCCGGAATAGGGTCCCGAGAGGTTTTTGGTGGCTACAGAGGCTTGCGGCGGCGGAACTCCCGATCTAATCTCTGTTCTGGAAGTTTTACGATACGTAGGTATATATGGGTGAAAGGAGTACGTCGGTTGACCGAAGGAGGGCAACGAGGCAGGGGGCGCCCCCCAGGGGGTGGGCGCGCCGTACCCTCGTGAGCACCTCCATCATCTTCTGACGTAGGGTCCAAGTATATCCGGTAGGTTTCCTTCCAAAAATAACTTCTCCAGTTGATTTCGTTCTGTTTCGACTCCGTTTGATATTCCTTTTCCTCGAAACACTGAAATAGGCATAAAACAGCAAATCTGGGCTGGGCCTCCGGTTAATAGGTTAGTCCCAAAAGTAATATAAAAGTGGATAATAAAGCCCAATATTGCCCATAACAGTATATAATATAGCATGGAGCAATCAAAAATTATAGATACGTTGGAGACGTATCAAGCATCCCCAAGCTTAATTCCTGCTCGTCCTCGGTAGGTAAATGATAAAAAGATAATTTTTTATGCGAGTGCTACTTGGCATAATTTCAATGTAATTCTTCTTAATTGTGATATGAATATTCAGATCCGAAGATTCAAGACAAAAGTTCATATTGACATAAAAATAATAATACTTCAAGCATACTAACAAAGCAAATATGTCTTCTCAAAATAACATGGCCAAAGAAAGTTATCCTACAAAATCATATAGTCTGCTATGCTCTATCTTCACCACACAAAGTATTTAAATCATGCACAACCCGATGACAAGCCAAGCAATTGTTTCATACTTTTGACATTCTCAAAACTTTTTCAATCTTCACGCAATACATGAGCGTGTGCCATGGATATAGCACTATATGTGGAATATAATGGTGGTTGTGGAGAAGACAAAAAGGAGAAGATAGTCTCACATCAACTAGGTGTATCAATGGGCTATGGAGATGCCCATTAATAGATATCAATGTGAGTGAGTAGGGATTGCCATGCAACGGATGCACTAGAGCTATAAGTATACGAAAGCTCAACAAAAGAAACTAAGTGGGTGTGCATCCAACTCGCTTGCTCACGAAGACCTAGGGCAATTTGAGGAAGCACATCATTGGAATATACAAGCCAAGTTCTATAATGAAAAATTCCCACTAGTATATGAAAGTGACAAAATTAGAGATTCTCTATCATGAAGATCATGGTGCTACTTTGAAGCACAAGTGTGGTAAAAGGATAGTAACATTGTCCCTTCTCTCTTTTTCTCCCATTTTTTTATTTGGGCCTTTTTTTTATGGCCTCTTTTTTTCTTTTTTTCCTTTTAGTCGAGTCTCATCCCGACTTGTGGGGAATCATAGTCTCCATCATCCTTTTCCTCAATTGGGACAATGCTCTAAAAATGATGATCATCACACTTTTATTTTTCTTACAACTCAACAATTACAACTCGATACTTAGAACAAGAGATCACTCTATGTGAATGCCTCCGGCGGTGTACCGGGATATGCAATGAATCAAGAGTGACATGTATGAAAGAATTATGAATGGTGGCTTTGCCACAAATACGATGTCAACTACATGATCATGCTAAGCAATATGACAATGATGGAGCGTGTCATAATAAACGGAACGGTGGAAAGTTGCATGGCAATATATCTCGGAATGGCTATGGAAATGCCATGATAGGTAGGTATGGTGGCTGTTTTTAGGAAGGTTTTGTTGGGGAACGTTGCAGAAAATTAAAAATTTTCCTACGGTTTCACCAAGATCCATCTATGAGTTCATCTAAGCAACGAGTCATGGGAGAGAGATTGCATCTACATACCACTTGTAGATCGCGTGCGGAAGCGTTCACTAGAACGTGGATGGCGGAGTCGTACTCGCCGTGATCCAAATCACCGATGACCGAGTGCGAGCGGACGGCACCTCCGCGTTCAACACACGTGCGGGACGGAGGCGTCTCCTCCTTCTTGATCCAGCAAGGGGAAGGAGAGGTTGATGATGATGGCTCCAGCAGCAGCACTGCGGCGTGGTGGTGGTGGGCAGCAACACTCGGCAGGCCGCCAAGCACGTGGCGGAGGAGGAAGAGGTGTAGCGAGGGGAGGGAGGCGCGGAGTTTCAGGTGCGGCTGCCCCCCCTCCCTTTATATAGGCCCCAGGAGCGCCGGCCTGGGGATCCCATCTCCCAAGGGGCGGCGGACAAGGGGTGGAGTGCCCCCAAGGCAAGTGGGCGCCCCCCCCTAGGGTTTCAACCCTAGGCGCGGGGTGGGCCAGGGGCGCACCAGCCCACTATGGGCTGGTTCCCCTTCCCACTTCAGCCCATGGGGCCCTCCGGGATGGGTGGCCCCACCCGGTGAACCCCCGGGACCCTTCCGGTGGTCCCGGTACAATACCGGGTGACCCCGAAACTTTCCCGATGGCCGAAATACCACTTCATATATATAATTATTTACCTCCGGACCATTCCGAAACTCCTCGTGGCGTCGGGATCTCATCCGGGACTCGAACAACATTGGTATACTGCATACTCATATTCATACAACCCTAAGCGTCACCGAACCTTAAGTGTGTAGACCCTACGGGTTCGGGAGACACGTGACATGACCGAGGCGGCTCTCGGGCAATGACCAACAGCGGGATCTGGATACCCATGTTGGCTCCCACATGCTCCTCGATGATCTCATCGGATGAACCACGATGTCGAGGATTCAAACAATCCGTATACAATTCCCTTTGTCAATCGGTATGTTACTTGCCCGAGATTCGATCGTCGGTATCCCAATACCTCGTTCAATCTCGTTACCGGCAAGTCACTTTACTCGCACCGTAATGCATGATCCGTGACTAGACACTTGGTCACTTTGATCTCATTATGATGATGCACTACCGAGTGGGCCGGTGATACCTCTCCGTCATACGGGTGACAAATCAGATCTCGATCCGTGTCAACCCAAGACACTTTTGGAGATACCTGTAGTGCACCTTTATAGTCACCCGATTCGTTGTGACGTTTGGTACACCAAAGCACTCTTACGGTATCCGGGAGTTACACGATCTCATGGTCAAAGGAAAAGATACTTGACATTGGAAAAGCTCTAGCAAAAGCGAACTACGATCTTGTGCTATGCTTAGGATTGGGTCTTGTCCATCACATCATTCTCCTAATGATGTGATCCGTTATCATTGACATCCAATGTCCATAGTCGAAATCATGACTATCCGTTGATCAACGAGCTAGTCAACTAGAGGCTCACTAGGGACAAAAAGTGGTCTATTTATTCACACGTGTATTACGATTTCCGGATAATACAATTATAGCATGAATAAAAGACAATTATCATGAACAAGGAAATATAATAATAATCCTTTTATTATTGCCTCTAGGGCACATTTCCAACAGTCTCCCACTTGCACTAGAGTCAATAATCTAGTTACATTGTGATGAATCGAACACCCATAGAGTTCTGGTGTTGATCATGTTTTGCCCACGGAAGAGGTTTAGTCAACGGATCTGTGACATTCAGATCCGTATGCACTTTGCAAATTTCTATGTCTCCATCTTGAACATTTTCACGGATGGAGTTGAAGCGACGGTTGATGTGCCTGGTCTTCTTGTGAAACCTGGGCTCCTTGGCAAGTGCAATAGCTCGGTGTTGTCACAGAAGAGTTTGATCGGCCCGACGCATTGGGTATGACTCCTAGGTCGGTGATGAACTCCTTCACCCAAATTGTTTCATGCGCTGCCTCCGAGGCTGCCATGTACTCCGCTTCACATGTAGATCCCGCCACGACACTCTGCTTGCAGCTGCACCAGCTCTTGCTCCACCATTCAACATATACACGTATCCGGTTTGTGACTTAGAGTCATCCAGATCTGTGTTGAAGCTAGCGTCGGCGTAACCCTTCTGACGAGCTCTTCGTCACCTCCATAAACGAGAAACATGTCCTTTGTCCTTTCGGTACTTCAGGATATTCTTGACCGCTGTCCGGTGTTCCTTGCGGGATTACTTTGGTACCTTCCTACCAAACTTACGGCAAGGTTTACATCAGTGCGGTACACAGCATGGCATACATAATAGATCCTATGGCGAGGCTTAGGGATGGCGCTCATCTCTTCTTTATCTTTTGCCGTGGTCGGGCATTGAGCCGAGCTCAATCTCACACCTTGCGATGCAGGCAAGAACCCTTTCTTGGACTGATCCATTTGAACTTCTTCAAAATCTTATCAAGGTATGTGCTTTGTGAAAGACCTATGAGGCGTCTCGATCTATCTCTATAGATCTTGATGCCCAATATATAAGCAGCTTCTCCAAGGTCCTTCATTGAAAAACTTTTATTCAAGTAGGCCTTAATGTTGTCCAAGAGTTCTATATTATTTCCCATCAAAAGTATGTCATCTACATATAATATGAGAATTGCTCTGAGCTCCCACTCACTTTCTTGTACGCAGGCTTCTCCATAAGTCTGCATAAACTAAGCGCTTTGATCATCTCATCAAAGCGAATGTTCTAACTCGAGATGCTTGCACCAGCCCATAAATGGATCGCTGGAGCTTGCATACTTTGTTAGCATTCTTAGGATCGACAAAACCTTCCAGCTGCATCATATACAGCTCTTCCTTAAGATAACCGTTAAGGAGCGCTGTTTTGGCGTCCATCTGCCATATCTCATAATCATAGTATCGGCAATTGCTAACATGATTGAGACGGACTTAAGCTTCGCTACGGAGAGAAAGTCTCATCGTAGTCAATCCCTTGAACTTGCCGATAACCCTTAGCGACAAGTCGAGCTTTATAGATGGTGACATTACCATCGCGTCCGTCTTCTTCTTAAAGATCCATTTGTTTTCTATCGCTCGCCGATCATCGGGTAAGTCTGTCAAAGTCCATACTTTGTTTTCATACATGGATCCTATCTCGGATTGCATGGCTTCAAGCCATTTGTTGGAATCTGGGCCCGCCATCGCTTCTTCATAGTTCGAAGGTTCATCGTTGTCTAACGACATGATTTCCAGGACAGGGTTGTCGTACCACTCTGGTGCGGAACGTGTCCTTGTGGACCTACGAAGTTCAGTAGCAACTTGATTCGAAGTACCTTGATCATCATCATTAATTTCCTCTCCAGTAGGTGTAGGTACCACAGGAACATTTTCCTGAGCTGCACTACTTTCCGGTTCAAGAGGTAGTACTTCATCGAGTTCTACTTTCATCCCACTTACTCCTTTCGAGAGAAACTCTTTTTCCAGAAAGGATCCGTTCTTGGCAACAAAGATCTTGCCTTCGGATCTAAGGTAGAAGGTATACCCAATGGTTTCCTTAGGGTATCCTATGAAGACACATTTTTCCGATTTTGGTTCGAGCTTTTCAGGTTGAAGTTTCTTGACATAAGCATCGCATCCCCAAACTTTTAGAAACGACAGCTTAGGTTTCTTCCCAAACCATAATTCATACGGTGTCGTCTCAGCGGTTTAGGCGGTGCCCTATTTAAAGTGAATGTAGCTGTCTCTAGGCGTATCCCCAAAATGATAGCTGTAAATCTGTAAGAGACATCATAGATCGCACCATATCCAATAGAGTGCGATTCGACGTTCGGACACACCGTTCGCTGAGGTGTTCGGTAGGCGTGAGTTGTGAAACGATTCCACATTTCCTCAAGTGTGTACCAAATTCGTGACTTAAATATTCTCCTCCACGATCTGATCGTAAGAACTTTATTTTTCGGTCACGTTGATTCTCTACCTCATTCTGAAATTCCTTGAACTTTTCAAAGGTCTCGGACTTGTGTTTCATCAAGTAGACATACCCATATCTACTTAAGTCATCGTGAGAGTGAGAACATAACGACATCCTCCATGAGCCTCAACGCTCATTGGACCGCATACATCGGTATGTATGATTTCCAATAAGTTGGTTGCTCGCTCCATTGTTCGGAGAACGGAGTCTTGGTCATTTGCCCGAAGGCATAGTTCGCATGTGTCAAATGATTCATAATCGAGAGACTCTAAAGTCCATCGAATGGAGCTTCTTCATGCGCTTGACACCAATGTGACCAAAGGCGGCAGTGCCACAAGTATGTGGGACTATCGTTATCAACTTTACATCTTTTGGTATTCACACTATGAATATGTGTAATATTAGTTTCGAGATTCATTAAGAATAAACCATTGACCATCGGACATGACCATAAAACACATCTCTCATATAAATAGAACAACCATTATTCTCGGATTTAAATGAGTAGCCATCTCGCATTAAGCGAGATCCTGGTACAATGTTCATGCTCAAACTTGGCACCAAATAACAATTATTGAGGTTTAAAACTAATCCGTAGGTAAATGTAGAGGCAGCGCGTGCCGGCGATCACATCGACCTTGGAACCATTCCCGGCGCGCAAGATCGTCACCTCGTCCTTCGCCAGTCTCCGTTTATTCCGCAGCTCCTACTGTGAGTTACAAATATGAGCAACGGCACCGGTATCAAATACCCAGGAGTTACTACGAGTACTGGTAAGGTACACATCAATTACATGTATATCAAATATTCCTTTAGTGTTGCCGGCCTTCTTGTCCGCTAAGTATTTGGGGCAGTTCCGCTTCCAGTGGCCCTTCCCTTTGCAATAAAAGCACTCTGTCTCAGGCTTGGGTCCATTATTTGACTTCTTCCCGGCAACTTGCTTACCGGGCGCGACAACATCCTTGCCGTCCTTCTTGAAGTTCTTCTTTCCCTTGCCCTTCTTGAACTTAGTGGTTTTATTGACCATCAACACTTGGTGTTCTTTCTTGATTTCAACCTCTACTGACTTCAGCATTGAGAATACTTCGGGAAAGGTCTTCACCATCCCCTGCATATTGTAGTTCATCACAAAGCTCTTGTAGCTTGGTGGGAGCGACTGAAGGATTCTGTCAATGACCGCCTCGTCCGGGAGGTTTATGTCCAGTGGGACAGGCGGTTGTGCAACCGGACATTTTGCGTATGTGCTCCTTGTGTAACTGTTCTCCTCCATCTTACAACGATAGAACTTGTCGGAGACTTCATATCTCTCGACCGGGCATGAGCTTGGAAAACTAGTTTCAGCTCCTCGAACATCTCATATGCTCCGTGTTGCTCAAAGCGCTTTTGAAGCCCGGTTCTAAGCTATAAAGCATGCCGCCTTTGAGCGAGGGAGTAATCATCAAGACGATACTGCCAAGCATTCATAATGTCTTGGTTCTCTGGGACAGGTGCATCACCTAGCGGTCCTTCTAGGACATATTGTTTCTGGCAGCTATGAGGATGATCCTCGGTTCCGGACCCGATCCGTATAGTTGCTGCCATCATCTTTCATCTTGGTTTCTCTAGGGCGTGTTGAAGTTCATGTTGACATGAGCATTGGCCATTTGATCTACAAGACATATTTGCAAAGGTTTTAGACTAAGTTCATGATAATTAAGTTCATCTAATCAAATTATTTTAATGAACTCCCACTCAGATTAGACATCCCTCTAGTCATCTAAGTGTTACACGATCCGAGTCGACTAGGCCGTGTCCGATCATCACGTGAGACGGACTAGTCATCATCGGTGAACATCTCCATGTTGATCGTATCTTCCATCGACTCGTGTTCGCCTTTCGGTCTCCGTGTTCGAGGCCATGTCTGTACATGCTAGGCTCGTCAAGTTAACCCTAAGTGTTTTGCATGTGTAAAACTATCTTACACCGTTGTATGTGAGCGTAAGGATCTATCACACCGATCATCACGTGGTGCTTGAAGCGACGACCTTTAGCAACGGCGCACAGTTAGGGAGAACACTTCTTGAAATTGTTGTAAGGATCATCTTATTTACTACCGTCGTTCTAAGTAAACAAGATGCATAAACATAATAAACATCACATGCAATTATATATTAGTGACATGATATGGCCAATATCATATAGCTCCATTGATCTCCATCTTCGGGCTCCATGATCATCTTGTCACGGCATGACACCATGATCTCCATCATCATGATCTCCATCATCGTGTCTTCATGAAGTTGTCACGCCAACGACTACTTCTACTTCTATGGCTAACGCGTTTAGCAATAAAGTAAAGTACTTTACATGGCGTTCTTTAATGACACGCAGGTCATACAAAAATAAAGACAACTCCTATGGCTCCTGCCGGTTGTCATACTCATCGACATGCAAGTCGTGATTCCTATTACAAGAACATGATCTCATACATCACAATATGTCATTCATCATTCATCACAACTTCTGGCCATATCACATCACATGACAATTGCTGCAAAAACAAGTTAGACGTCCTTTATTTGTTGTTGCATCTTTTACGTGGCTGCAATTGGGTTCTAGCAAGAACGTTTTCTTACCTACGAATAACCACAACGTGATTTTGTCAACTTCTATTTACCCTTCATAAGGACCCTTTTCATCGAATCCGCTCCAACTAAAGTGGAGAGAGCAGACACCGCCAGCCACCTTATGCAACTAGTGCATGTCGATCGGTGGAACCGGTCTCACGTAAGCGTCACGTGTAAGGTTGGTCGGGCGCTTCATCCCACAATACCGCTGAAGCAAGATAAGACTAGTAGCGACAAGCAAGTTGACAAGATCTACGCCCACAACAAAATGGTGTTCTACTCGTGCAATAGAGAACTACTTATAGACCTAGCTCATGATGCCACTGTTGGGGAACGTTGCAGAAAATTAAAATTTTTCCTACGGTTTCACCAAGATCCATCTATGAGTTCATCTAAGAAACGAGTCATGGGAGAGAGATTGCATCTACATACCACTTGTAGATCGCGTGCGGAAGCGTTCACTAGAACGTGGATGACGGAGTCGTACTCGTCGTGATCCAAATCACCAATGACCGAGTGCCGAACGGACGGCACCTCCGCGTTCAACACACATACGGGACGGGAGACGTCTCCTCCTTCTTGATCCAGCAAGGGGGAAGGAGAGGTTGATGATGATGGCTCCAGCAGCAGCACAACGGCGTGGTGGTGGTGGAGCAGCAGCACTCGGCGGGGCTTCCCAAGCACGTGGCGGAGGAGGAAGAGGTGTAGGGGGAGGAGGCACGAGTTTCAGGTGTGGCTGCCCCTCCCCTCCGTTTATATAGGCCCCAGGCGCCGCCCTGGGGATCCCATCTCCCAAGGGGCGTGCCAAGGGGTGGAGTGCCCCCAAGGCAGTGGGCGCCCCACCCTAGGGTTTCAACCCTAGGCGCGGGGGTGGGCCAGAGGCGCACCAGCCCACTATGGGCTGGTTCCCTCCCACTTCAGCCCATGGGGCCCTCCGGATGGGTGGCCCCACCGGTGAACCCCGGGACCCTTCCGGTGGTCCCGGTACAATTCCGGGTGACCCCGAAACTTTCCTGATGGCCGAAATACCACTTCCTATATATAATTCTTTACCTACGGACCATTCCGAAACTCCTCGTGACATCTGGGATCTCATCCGGGACTCCGAACAACATTCGGTATACTGCATACTCATATTCATACATCCCTAAGCGTCACGAACCTTAAGTGTGTAGACCCTACGGGTTCGGAGACACGAGACATGACCGAGGCGGCTCTCGGGCAATAACCAACAGCAGGATCTGGATACCCATGTTGGCTCCACATGCTCCTCGATGATTTCATCGGATGAACCACGATGTCGAGGATTCAAACAATCCCGTATACAATTCCCTTTGTCAATCGGTATATTACGTGCCGAGATTCGATCGTCGGTATCCCAATACCTCGTTCAATCTCGTTACGGCAAGTCACTTTACTCGTACCGTAATGCATGATCCGTGACGGACACTTGGTCACTTTGAGCTCATTATGATGATGCACTACCGAGTGGGCCGGTGATACCTCTCCGTCATACGGAGTGACAAATCTCAGTCTCGATCCGTGTCAACCCAAGACACTTTTGGAGATACCTGTAGTGCACCTTTATAGTCACCCGATTCACGTTGTGACGTTTGGTACACCAAAGCACTCTTACGGTGTCCGGGAGTTACGATCTCATGGTCAAAGGAAAAGATACTTGACATTGGAAAAGCTCTAGCAAAACGAACTACACGATCTTGTGCTATGCTTAGGATTGGGTCTTGTCCATCACATCATTCTCCTAATGATGTGATCCCGTTATCATTGACATCCAATGTCCATAGTCAGGAAATCATGACTATCCGTTGATCAACGAGCTAGTCAACTAGAGGCTCACTAGGGACAAAATGTGGTCTATTTATTCACACGTGTATTACGATTTCCGGATAATACAATTATAGCATGAATAAAAGACAATTATCATGAACAAGGAAATATAATAATAATCCTTTTATTATTGCCTCTAGGGCATATTTCCAACAGGTTTATGGTGGGTGTATGATACCGGTGAAAGGTGCGCGGTATTAGAGAGGCTAGCAATGGTGGAAGGATGGGAAAAGTGTGTATAATCCATGGACTCAACATTAGTCATAAAAGAACTCATATACTTATTGCAAAAATCTACAAGTTATCAAAGCAAAGTATTACGCGCATGCTCCTAGTGGGATAGATTGGTAGGAAAAGACCATCACTCGTCCCCGACCGCCACTCATAAGGAAGACAATCAATAAATAAATTATGCTCCGACTTCATCACATAACGGTTCACCATACGTGCATGCTACGGGAATCACAAAATTTAACACAAGTATTTCTCAAATTCATAACCACTCAACTAGCATGACTCTAATATCACCATCTTCATATCTCAAGACAGTTATCAAGCATCAAACTTTTCTTAGTATTCAACACACTCAGAAGTATTCTTACAAATCTTGTATGCTTAGCATATTAGGATTATTTAAGAAAATTACCATGCTATTTAAGACTCTCAAAATAATCTAAGTGAAGCATGAGAGATCAATAGTTTCTATAAAACAAGTCCACCACCATGCTCTAAAAGATAAATGAAGCACTAGAGCAAACAACAAACTACTCCGAAAGATATAAGTGAAGATCAATGAGTAGTTGAATAATTATGTAACTATGTGAAGACTCTCCCATTTAATAATTTCAGATCTTGGTAATTTATTAAAACAGCAAGCAAAACAAAAGAAAATGACATGACTCTCCAAGCAAAACACATATCATGTGGTGAATAAAAATATAGCTCCAAGTAAAGTTACCGATGAACGAAGACGAAAGAGGGGATGCCTTCCGGGGCATCCCCAAGCTTAGGCTCTTGGTTATCCTTGAATATTACCTTGGGGTGCCTTGGTCATCCCCAAGCTTAGGCTCTTGCCACTTCTTATTCCATAGGCCATCGAGCCTTTACCCAAAAGTTGAAAACTTCACAACACAAAACTTAACAGAAAACTCGTAAGCTCCGTTAGAGAAAGAAAACAAAACACCACTTCAAAGTACTGTAATGAACTCATTCTTTATTTATATTGGTGTTAAAACTACTGTATTCCAACTTCTCTATGGTTTATAAACTATTTTACTAGCCATAAATTCATCAAAATAAGCAAGCAACACAATGAAAACAGAATCTATCAAAAACAGAACAGTCTGTAGTAATCTGTAACTAACGCAAACTTATGGAACTCCAAAAATTCTAAAATAATTTTGTGGACCTGAGGAATTTGTCTAGTAATCATCTGCAAAAAGAATCAACTAAATATCACTCTCCAGTAAAAAGTTCTAGCTAATCTCGTGAGCGCTAAAGTTTCTGTTTTTTACAGCATGATCATAAATACTTCACCCAAGTCTTCCCAAAGGTTCTACTTGGCACAAACACTAATTAAAACATAAAAACACATCTAAAAAGAAGCTAGATGGATTATTTATTCCTAAACAGAACCAAAAAGAAAGAAACTAAAATAAAATTGGGTTGCCTCCCAACAAGCGCTAACGTTTAACGCCCCTAGCTAGGCATGATGATGTCAATGATCCTCACATAAAACATAAGAATTGAAACATAAAGAGAGCATCATGAAGAATATGACTAGCACATTTAAGTCTAACCCACTTCCTATGCATAGGGATTTTGTGAGCAAACAACTTATGGGAACAATAATCAACTATCATAGGAAGGCAAAACAAGCATAACTTCAAAACTTTAAGCACATAGAGAGGAAACTTGATATTATTGCAATTCCTACAAGCATATACTCCTCCCTCATAATAATTTTCAGTAGCATCATGAATGAATTCAAAAATATAACCAGCACCTAAAGCATTCTTTTCATGATATACAAGCATAGAAATTTTACTACTCTCCACATAAGCAAAATTATCCTCATCAATAGTAGTGGGAGCAAACTCAACAAAATAATTATCATGTGATTGAAAATTAAGATCATGATGACAAGTTTCATGGTTATTATTATTCTTTAAAGCATACGTGTCATCACAATAATCATCATAGATAGGAGGCATGCTTTCACCATAGTAAATTTGCTCATCAAAGCTTGGGGGACAAAAAATATCATCTTCATCAAACATAGCTTCCCCAAGCTTGTGACTTTGCATATCATTAGCAACATGGATATTCAAGGAATTCATACTAACAAAATTGCAATCATGCTCATCATATAAATACTTAGTGCCAAACATTCTAATGCATTCTTCTTCTAATACTTTGGCACAATTTTCCTTTCCATCATACTCACGAAAGATATTAAAAAGGTGAAGCGTATGAGACAAACTCAATTCCATTTTTTTGTAGTTTTCTTTTATAAACTAAACTAGTGCTAAAACAAGAAACAAAAAGATTCGATTGCAAGATCTAAAGATATACCTTCAAGCACTCACCTCCCCAGCAACGGCGCCAGAAAAGAGCTTGATGTCTACTACGTAACCTTCTTCTTGTAGACGTTGTTGGGCCTCCAAGTGCAGAGGTTTGTAGGACAGTAGCAAATTTCCCTCAAGTGGATGACCTAAGATTTATCAATCCGTGGGAGGCGTAGGATGAAGATGATCTCTCTCAAGCAACCCTGCAACCAAATAACAAAGAGTCTCTTGTGTCCCCAACTCACCCAATACAATGGTAAATTGTATAGGTGCACTAGTTCGGCAAAGAGATGGTGATACAAGTGCAATATGGATGGTAGATATAGGTTTTTGTAAACTGAAAATATAAAAACAGCAAGGTAGCAAGCGGTAAAAGTGAGCGTAAACAGTATTGCAATGATAGGAGACAAGGCCTAGGGTTCATACTTTCACTAGTGCAAGTTCTCTCAACAATAATAACATAATTGGACCATATAACTATCCCTCAACATGCAACAAAGAGTCACTCCAAAGTCACTAATAGCGGAGAACAAACAAAGAGATTATGGTAGGGTACGGAACCACCTCAAAGTTATTCTTTCCAATCAATCCATTGGGCTATTCCTATAAGTGTCACAAACAGCCCTAGAGTTCGTACTAGAATAACACCTTAAAACACAAATCAACCAAAACCCTAATGTCACCTAGATACTCCAATGTCACCTTCAGTATCCGTGGGTATGATTATACGATATGCATCACACAATCTCAATTCATCTACTCAAACCAACACATAGAACCTCAAAGAGTACCCCAAAGTTTTTACCGGAGAATCACGACGAAAACGTGTGCCAACCCCTATGCATAGGTTCATGGGCGGAACCCGCAAGTTGGTCACCTAAACATACATCAAGTGAATCACGTGATATCCCATTGTCACCACAGATACGCACGACAAGTCATACATCAAGTGTTCTCAAATCTTTAAAGACTCAATCCGATAAGATTACTTCAAGGGGAAAACTCAATCCATTACAAGAGAGAAGAGGGGGAGAAGAAACATAAGATCTGTCGGCGTTGCAGGAGCAGGGTCCCAGACTTGCTGCACTGCGCCTGCGGCGTGGCTCAAAGGAGGCCCAGGACAGCCCATCTTCATCAACACAAGCTCAAGACCCTCGCGAGGGGCAAGCTGTCGGCGTGCAGGAGCGGGGTCCCAGACTTGCTGCCTGCGGCCTGCTGGCGTGGCTCAAAGGAGGCCAGGGACAGCCCATCTTCATCAACACAAGCTCGAGACCCTCGCGAGGGGCCAAGCCTCGAGGGGCGGATGACAAGGAGCTTCCTCAGGCACGGCCTCGTCGGGCCGGCTCATGAGGAGGCGTTAGTTCAAGGCAGGGTACCTCGCGAGGTGCCCATGGCATAAGCCATGACGACCAAGAGGCGCGATCGGGCGCCAGCCAGCCCAGCAACATCCTCCTTTCCTCTTTGGTGCAAAGGAGCAAGCGCGAGCAAGAGCATCAAGCAAAGGCATCCGTTTGGTGCAACAAGACCAAGACCAGCCCCAACGGCTGGAAGGGAGTCATCGTGGAGCCCAAGCAGGCGTAATCACCAGAGCCTTTGGCAGGCGAGGACCAACTTTAGTCAGGATAAGTGTACCCGCTGTTCCCCTTCAAAATGGCCAATTGTTGGTGCCCTTCCCGCTCAATATTTGGGAAGAGGCCCAGGGCCTTCGTCTATATAAGTAGAGCTAGCCACCATAGTAGAAAGGTGGGCATTTTGGAATCCAGAGAGAGAGAGAGGGAGACCCGATCCTCAAGCTAGAGCGACGGGACACCACCCAGCAGTTCATCACACCCACCAAGAACAGACCCTCGCGAGGCTGTTCTTCCCTGTACTGTTACTCATCAGCCCAAGAGGCAATCCACCACACCACAAACTAGAGTAGGGTATTACACCACAACGGTGGCCTGAACTAGTATAAATCTCGTGTCTCTTGTGCTGTTCTTTCTAGTAGTTTAGGTCCCCGCGATTCGGCGAGGTACAAGACGGTGGAGGGTTGGATCTCCGCGCGCACCCCGAGTTGAACCTTAAGGGACTACGGAACCGAAATCCGACATTTGGCACGCCCGGTAAAGTGCGCGGAATCTGCCTTCGTCGCCTCGTTCTTCCCGACCACCGCAACCATATCGGCGCTCGTCGGGCCGCGCTGGCGCCGAGCCGCCCTCGCCTCCCATGTCGCCCGAGACGGCTCCCGTCGGCGGGCGTCCTCGTCGTTTCGTCACACTGCCGTCAACGCCGCCGCCCGGCCGGGGAAACGAGCAGCAAGCGTCGTCCCAGCACCCGTCCATGAGGCAGGACGGCCGCACCGCCACGCCTTCGCTCACCCCCGCTGGTTCTTCGTCACGCGCGCCCCACGCGGCCATGGAGTCCCGAGCTGCGCTCATTGCGGCCAACGAGCTCCTGCGCTACCGCCCCATCGACGACGTCTATGAAGAATGGCTCGACCGAGTTGCCGAGCTCGTCCGCGCTGCAGGAGGCGACCCCGCGCCGTCCGTCTCGCTGCACCGCACCCCGCCCCGCGCGGGCGATGAAGCTCCCGGGGCACCTCAGCCGCCTCCTCCTCAAGACGGCGCCCTGGCCCCAAGGCACGCGGCCCCTGGGCGGAACCCGTTCTGCCAGGCGCCGGCACGGCAAGAGCAGAGCTGTCAAGAAGTCCCTCGCCCGCAAGAAGCCGCCCGAGCGCTCCCCGCTCCAGCACGTCAAGACCCTGCGCTGCCCCCAGCCGCGGCGCAGGGAGGCCCACAAGACCAAGCCCTCTGTCGTCCGATGCCCCCCGTGGCACCTCCGAGCTGCGCAGCATCGCGTGGCCCACCAAGTTCAAGCCGGACCTGCCTCCTCGCTACGACAGCACCGCCGACCCTACGGAGTTCCTCCAGCTCTACGAGCTGGGCATTGAGGCTGCCAACGGGGATGAAAAGGTCATGGCGAATTGGTTTCCCATGGCGCTCAAGGACGGGGCCCGCACCTGGCTCCTGAATCTGGCCCCAGGCACGATCTCTTCCTGGACCGAGATGCGTACCCGCTTAATCGCCAACTTCCAAGGTACTCGCGACCGGCCGCCCGCCCGTTTACATCGCCGAATCAAGCAGCAGCCAGGGGAAACCCTCCAAAAGTACATCCAGCGCTTCAACAACGCGCCTCAAGATCTCCGGGTAGCGGAGGAGGCCATCATCTCTGCCTTCTCCGGCGGCGGCGCGACGTCAAGATGAAGGAGGAGCTGGCGATGCATGAAGATCTGTGCACCTCCACAGGCTGTTCAACTTGGCGACCAAGTGCGCCGGGGCTGAGGAGGCGCCTCTCCTCCTCGAGCTGCTGCCGCGGATCCCAAGAGAAGAATTCCAAGGCCAGGGCGTGAAGCGCAAGGGGCTGCCGTGATCGCGCCAACCGGACACCAAGCGAGGCGAGATCAGCCCGAGTCCTCCAAGGGCAGCCGTGCTGCGTGACCACGACCTCCACACCCACAACACCAATGAATGTCAAGAGCTCCGGGCCGTGCGCGAAGGAAGGGTCGGGAGACGCCCCGAGCGCAGCGACCGGGGCTACGGCCGAGGAGGAGGAAGGAATGCAGGACGCTGGGAAGACCGCGGCCCGCGCCAAGGGTGGCGCGACCAACCTCGCGAGGACCGCTGGCAAGACCCACCTTGCGAGGGGGGCTGGAGGGATCAGCCTCGTGAGGATCGCCCACAAGGGAACGCAGGCCTCCCTCCGCTGCCGCCGCCACCAAGGAGAATTGAAGACCGTCATTAGGACAAGGGGGCTGGGGGCTTCCGGGAAGCGCGTGCGATCGCCTGAATCCTGGGCGGAGCTCATGCCCCAGCCTCTCAGCGCATCTTCAAGCAGTTCGCCCGCGAAGTGAATGCAGTCCTTCCGAAGCTCGAGTCCACGCGCCCTCTCAGGTGGTCGGTGTGCGCCATCACGTTCAGCTCAGCGGATCAGCTCAAGTGCGCAGCCACAGCGGGAGTTCTCCCGATGCTTTGCTCCCCAATCATCAGCAATGTGCTGGTCACCAAGACCCTCATCGACGACGGAGCAGGGCTCGACGTCCTGTCCGTGGAGACATTCAACAATCTTCAAGTTCCTTACAGTCAGCTTCAGCCAACCAAGCCTTTCTCCGGAGTCACCGATGGCTCCACGGTCCCGATCGGGCAGGTCCGCCTTCCTGTCACCTTTGGGGCCCGTGACAACTACCACACCGAGCTCATCGACTTCGACGTCGCCCACATTCGCCTGCCGTACAACGCCATCCTCGGGTACCCAGCGTTGGCCAAATTCATGGCCGTAACCCACCACGGCTACAACGTCCTCAAGATGCCAGGAAGCGGCGGAGTAATCACGGCGCCCTGTGAAGAGAGAGAGACGCAGTGTGCTCCCTGGAGCGAGCTTTTCAGGCCGCATCGCTGGAAGACCCAGACCACAGCAGCAGGAGGCCTCCCGAGGCCGCACCCAAGAAGAAGAAGACATCGACCGGCCCGGCTCTTCAAGAGACAGGCCCCTCAGGGTCCGCACCGGGCCAAGGGGAGCCTCCTTCCATCGCATAGGAAAGCGCGCCCGGCGCCCTCCTCAGGCAGGGCTCGGGGGCTCTCCCCTGGAGGGCCGCCGACCTCACCAAGGTCTCGAGGGAGGTGCTTGGGCACCACGTGGAGGCGTGTTTCGAAGCACGTTTCCCGCAAGCAGGTGCAAAACCAGATGGGCAGAACCCTCAAGAGTTCGTCAGCAAGGCCATTCAAGAGCTACAGGAGTCAAGGGTCATGAGGTGTAGCCGCCGCCTACCCGCTCTGGTCCCCCATCCAGGCGAGGATGGCGGGCTGCGCGTCTGCATCGACATACCAGGGCTCAACCGAGCCGCATCTCAAGAGCGCCTCTGGCCCTCGCGAGTGGGACGTTGCGAGGGTCCGCCCCACAGCTATGTACGCATGCCTTATGGCCTGCCAAACGCGGCTGCTGCACACCAGCGTCTCATGAGGACCATCCTGGAGGCTCAAGAGGTCAGGCACGCCGCAGCCCTGGCGGAGATGGAGATGGCCCATGAGGAGCCATGCGCGCCCGGAGCCTCCCGAGGCCCCTGGGCCTGGGGGCTCGTGAGGATCGGCCCCGCAGCCCACCGAGTCTGCTACACCAACACCCCTTCATCCCCAACATCACCGGTGACATCTCTAAGTTTTATTTCCGGTGGGGGCGCCTTGAGGTCGCATTATTCCCTGTGCCGTGTGGGTTAAATCCTGCGGCATGTATCCCTTTTATTTCATGTCATTAGCTTGTCTTGTTGGGGGCGCCCCTCGGGCTGCATCATCCCCAAGCCGCTCGGGCCAGCCCCAGCGGCATGTATCCTCCTTGTTTTCTCCTTGGGATTATGCTCTCGCTCCACCATGCTTGTTATTTGGTGCCTTTTCTTGGGTGGCGGAATCTTGCAGTAAAGGGGGTGCACGAGCATCGCGACTCAGGCTCCTACCGTCTCTCCGGCCCTCACCCTCTGGTCTTGTCCATGGCATCGCGACACAGCTTTCCAATGACGGTGAGACCAGCCCGAGAGCCGGGACCGAGGGCGAGAGTTGCGTCATCTAATCCAGCTTCTTGCGTTAAAGGGGGTGCACGAGCATCACGACTCAGGGCTTCTACCGGCTCTCCGGCCCTCACCCTCTGGTCTTGCCCATGGCATCGCGACCTGGCTTGCCAGCGATGGCTGAGACCAGCCCGAGAGCTGGGACCCGAAGACGTAGAGCACCGTCATCTGGCCAAATTTGCAGGAACACACTCGAAGATAAGGCCCAGAGCCAGGCGCAACCCGCCTTGAGGTTGGGCCTCGTGAGTCCCGCGCTGGCTCACGGGTGCCCAGATACACCTCGTCCAGCCCTACCGTGCCAGCCACGTGTCAGGGTGGAGCTGTATACGCCCCGGGGGCTCCTCCCGGAGGGGAGCCCCCTCCCACGTTCCAGTGGAAGCACCATGCTCCGCGCTGGCTGACGACACTGCCGAGGAGCGGCTATGCCCGTACGTATGCGGAAGCGCTATGCTCGCGCTGGTGATAAACAAGCGAGGTGGCCTCGGGTCGCATCAACTTCAGGAGCCCAGAGCTCGAGTGTGCGGCCTCGTCGCCGCGCCTCCCTCGGGAGCGCCAGCGAGGGCGGGGCACGGGCTGCGCTGGTCACGCCAGACGCGACGCCACCCAGCCAGCCCCTCGGGCCTGGTTCATCGCACGTCACTCCCCGAGCGGAGCCAAGATACGCATGCCGTTTGGCGTCAAGGGGACTCACGAGCATCGCGACTCAGAGCCTATCTGGTCACGTAGCCCTCACCCCTTAGTTCCGAAGGCTAACGGCGGTTGAGGTATCTTGGGGCAGGCTCTGCAGACGTAGAACGGTGGATCCGCCCGCGTCTCACCTCCCTACATGTTGTTCGCGCGCCAAGGGGGACTCCTGAGCATCGCGACTCAGGAGCCTAACTTATCACGTAGCCCCTCACTCCTTGGTCCCGTCCTGGTTTCTGGTCGGGGCTAACAACGGCTGAGGTATGCGCGGGGCCGGGCTCTGCCGGCGTAGAACATAAGCAAGTAGGAAGCACAAATTTCAAGGAATTCAAAATAAAATATTACAGTCCACGCTGTTATCGCAATACCAAACGCAAGTTTAAACGCCTCCCCGAGGCATGATACATGTGCAGGAATTAAAAGCAAGGCAGAGCCACAACGGAGTCACTTGTCGGCGGTGGAGCAGCCTTGAGTGGGCTCGCCTCGTGAAGCAGCAGGGGCGGCAGCGCCGCCCGGCTTGGTGCTGAAGGCCCGGAACTTCCCCAACAGAGCCTCCGCGCGACCCTTCACAGCCTCGGCAGCGGTAGCTGCATGCTCGCCGCTTGCCGGCTCCAGCAGGCTGTCCATGTCGACGCTGGGATCGCGAAGATAGATGTGGGTGAGGATCCGCGTCAGTGCCGCAGAAGACAAGACACGCGCCTCGGCCTCAGCCGTGGGGCCAAGACCAAGGGAGACATCTTCAAGAGCACGAATCAGGAAGGGAAGCAGCTTGGCGGGGTCGTCCTCTGCGCCGGCCAGTGGGCTCTCCAGGCCGCTATCATAAAGCTCCCTCAGCAAGGCGCGGGCCTTCACCTCCATATCCATGAAGGCCACGCGATCTTCGGCAAGAACCCGCGCCTTGGCGTCCAGCTCGACCTTCCTCGCCTCCAGTTCCTGCTCCAGCACGCCTAGGCGATCACGACGCTTCTTCAGCTTGGCCTCCTGGTCCTTGACGGCCGCCTCGCGAGCCTTCATGCTTTCCTCCTGCTCCTGGCGGAGGCGGGCCTCCTCGGCAAGCTGGTTCTGCAGGCCCTTCAGCTCGCCCTCCAGCGTCTCACAGCGACCTTGGATGCTGGCTGCCTCCCCCAGGGCAGCATCGCGGGCTACCTTCGCCTCACGAACAGCTTGCTTCTCCTCGTCACAAGCCGTCGAGGCCTGGACCAGCGCCGCCCGAATCGAAGCGTCGGCGCGAATCCAGCCAGAGGCCAGCTCCAAGCGCCCGGCCACCAAGCGAGGGTCGGCGCCCAGAAGATCCTGCCGCAGCCGGTCCAATGTAGCGGCAGCACGATCCAGGACAGTGGGAGGAGTCGGAGAGACAGCAGTTGGTGGAGTAGGAGGAGATGGCGGTGGCGTAGCCACTGCGCCTCGAGGCGGAACCAGCGGTGCCACGACAACAGCGGAGGCAACGCCAAGCAAGGGCACCTTGGGAGTCGCCTGGGCCAAGGGGGCTGAGCTTACCCCAGCGGGCTCAGCCAGGCCTCGCAAGGATGCCCGGGCAGGAGAGGCCTGGGCGTCAGGATCATCTTCCTTTTCGGGCAGCGGCACCGTCACGGATGGAGCCTCAGGAGCCCCCTTCAGCTTCTTCGCCGCGGGCGCCGGCCTGGCCGAAGAACATGGACATCAGATCTCGTCAACAGAGCAATAATCAAGACGGAAAGCAGGCACTTACTGGTCGTCGCTGGTGGACTCGAGCAGCCTCCGGCCATACTTGAAGCCCGAGAGCAAGCTGCAGGGATCAGCTTCAAGGGGATCAGGAGCCGGAGGCGCGTCTGCGGATCGCCCCGGGGCCGGGGCGGACCCGCGAGGACCAGCCCAGTCCGGTCCTTCTTCGGGATCGGGGGCAGGATTCTGCCTCCCCGCTCACCCTCATCCTCGTCGTCGTCGCTCTCGGGGAGGCGGAGAACGCGGGGCCTGCGCCGCAGGGGAGGAGCCCTTGACTCCGCCCCCGAATCAACCCCCTCTCCTGGCTCTCTTTCCTCCACCTCTTCGCTGGAGTCAGAAGAGGACACGTCCACCAGGTCCTCCGGAGCCTCCACGGGCACTGGCCCGTCCCCATTGAAGATGGGCATGGGCCCCACAACCTGCTCCCAATCCTTGCGAAGGAACAGGGGCGCGGGGGCGCCATCCGGTCTCGCCACATCGCCCCCAACCAAGGACTGGAGGTCAGTCGCTAGATCCTCGCTGGCCTGGGCCACGGGGCTCGGGTGAGGCCTCCACATCAGGAAGCGTAGCAGGGGCGGCGGAGCCGTTGGTGCTCAGGAACTCCTCGGCAGCAGGCCAAGCACGGTCAGCCTCGCCGCCGCCGCGTCGGCCGGCTTCAGCTTCGCGCGGGGATCCCGAAGCTTCGCTCGGGACCAGTCGTCGGAACTCTCGGCGGGCTCCGTGGGCAGGATCAGCCGAGGGTGGATCCGCCCAGCATCCACCAAGACCCACTTGCTCCTGAAGCCCTCAATCCGCTTCCCAGGGTTTGAAATGGCGATGGCTCCGCTGTATGCGATGAAGCTCGCGCACGCGGAGGCGGAACCACAGGAGGTTCGGAGGAAGAAGTAGTGGCGCAGCAAGGCCACCGAGGGCTTCACCCCAACATGGGCCTCACAATAGTAGGCGAAGATTGCCAGAAGAAGGACGGAGTTGGGATGAAGGTGCAGAGCTTGGATGTTGTAGTGATGGAGGACGGAGAAGAAGAACTCAGAGAAGGGAGGCACCAGACCAGCAATGATGGCGCTCGCGAAGAGCGGATAGAAGGTATTCCCCGACCCTCGAGGCGGAGGAGCCGCCTTGAGCACCGCCGTTCCATTGGCGCCTGCACCTCCGCCAACGGCGCATCGAGGCAAGGCTACTTGTTGACACATTTGGCGGGTCCAAGGCAGGAGAGTACCAGCTCCGGCCGGGGTTTGGCGAGGAGCCATGACTGGCTAGGGCACGCAGGCGGAGTGGATCTGAAGGTCTTGGAAGCAGAGAGGAGAGGCGCAAGAAAGGGGATCTGAGCAGCAACTAGAGAAAGTAAAGGAGGCAAGGAAGATGCCGCTCTATTATCAACCCGCGCGGTTGCAGAGGCTCCCACGTCCAATCAACCGCCACGCGGCGCCCAAGGCTGCAGGCTGTTAGGGCCCACGATGCTTCGCACTTGCCCTTTCGCCTCTCTGCTCGGCCAAGTTCGGGCGCGCCGTGGGCCCGGGGGCTACTGTCGGCGATTCGGGAATGGGGTCCCAGACTTGCACTGCGGCCTGCGGCGTGGCTCAAAGGAGGCCCAGGACAGCCCATCTTCATCAACACAAGCTCGAGACCCTCGCGAGGGGCCAAGCCTTGAGGGGCGGACGACAAGGAGCTTCCTCGGGCACGGCCTCGTCAGGATGGCTCATGAGAATGCGGAGAGTTCAAGGCAGGGTACCTCGCGAGGTGCCCATGACGCAAGCCATGACGACCAAGGGCGCCCGGTCGAGCGCCAGCCGTCAACATCCTCCTTTCCTCTTTGGTGCAAAGGGAGCAAGCGCAGCGAGAGCATCAAGCAAAGGCATCCGTTTGATTGCAACAAGACCAAGACCAGCCCTAATGGCTGGAAGGGAGTAATCGTGGAGCCCAAGCAGGCGTCATCACCAGAGCCTTTGGCAGGCGAGGACCAACTTTAGTCAGGATAAGTGTACCCGTTGTTCCCCTTCAAAATGGCCAATTGTTGGCGCCCTTCCCGCTCAATATTTGGGAAGAGGCCCAGGGCCTTCGTCTATATAAGTAGAGCTAGCCACCATAGTAGAAAGGTGGGAATTTTGGAATCCAGAAAGAGAGAGAGAGACCCGATCCTCAAGCTAGAGCGACGGGACACCACCCAACAGTTCATCACACCCACCAAGAACAGACCCTCGCGAGGCTGTTCTTCCCTATACTGTTCCTCATCAGCCCAAGAGGCAATCCACCACACCACAAACTAGAGTAGGGTATCACACCACAACGGTGGCCTGAACTAGTATAAATCTCGTGTCTCTTGTGTTGTTCTTTCTAGTAGTTTAGGTCCCTGCGATTCAGCGAGGTACGAGACTGTGGAGGGTTGGATCTCCGCACGCACCCCAGAGTTCGAACCTTAAGGGTCTGCCGGAACCCGAAATCCGACACAAGCCTCGCAGGGTGGACGACCAGGAGCTTCCTCAGGCACGGCCTCGTCAGGCTGGCTCATGAGGAGGCGGAGAGTTCAAGGCAGGGTACCTCGCGAGGTGCCCATGACGCAAGCCATAGCGACCAAGGGCGCCACCGGGCGCCCGGCCGAGGCGACGACTGCAAGGCGTCCTCCTTTCCTCTTTGGTGCAAAGGAGCAAGCGCGGCGAGAGCATCAAGCAAAGGCATCCGTTTGGTGCAACAAGACCAAGACCAGCCCCAGCGGCGGGAAGGGAGTCATCGTGGAGCCCAAGCAAAGGTCATCACGAGCCTTTGGCAGGCGAGGACCAACTTTAGTCAGGATAAGTGTACCCGTTGTTCCCCTTCAAAATGGCCGATTGTTGGCGCCCTTCCCGCTCAATATTTGGGAAGAGGCCCAGGGCCTTCGCCTATAAATAGGAGGAGCCAACCACAGGGTAGAGGGATCCCGAATCCAGAGAAAGACAGAGACCCGATCCTCAAGCTAGAGCGACGGGACACCACCTAGCAGTTCGTCACACCCACCAAGAACAGACCCTCGCGAGGCTGTTCTTCCTTGTACTGTTCCTCATCAGCCCAAGAGGCAATCCACCACGCCACAAACTAGAGTAGGGTATTACACCACAACGGTGGCCCGAACTAGTATAAATCTTGTGTCTCTTGTGCTGTTCAGTTTAGTAGTTTAGGTCCCAGCGATTCGGCGAGGTGCGAGACGGTGGAAGGTTGGATCTCCACGCGCACCCCAGTGTTCGAACCTCAAGGGTCTGCCGGAACCCGAAATCCGACATTTGGCGCACCAGGTAGGGGTGCGCCAGAATCTGCCTTTCGTCGCCTCGTTCTTCCCCGACCACCGCAGCCATGTATGATGCCCGTCGGGCCCGCGCCGAGCGCCGAGCCGCCCTCGCTGTTGGGGAACGTAGTAATTTCAAAAAATTTCCTACGCACACGCAAGACCATGGTGATGGCATAGCAACGAGAGGGGAGAGTGTCTGTCCACGTACCCTCGAGACCGAAAGCGAAGCGTTATAACAACGCGGTTGATGTAGTCGACGTCTTCACGATCCGACCGATCCAAGTACCGAGCGTCACGGCACCTCCGTGTTCAGCACACGTTCAGCTCGATGGCGATCCCCGGCTCCGATCCAGCAAAGCGTCGGGGATGAGTTCCGTCAAGACGACGGCGTGGTAGCGATGATGATGCTCCACCGGCGCAGGGCTTCGCCTAAGCTCGCGACGATATGACTTCACCGGCGCAGGCTTCGCCTAAGCTCATGACGATATGACGAAGTGGAATATGGTGGAGGGGGCACCGCACACGGCTAAGGAACGATCCGTAGATCAACTTGTGTGTCATGGGGTGCCCCCCTGCCCCCGTATATAAAGGAGCAAGGGAGGAGGTGGCCGGCCTAGGAGGAGGCGCACCAAGGGGGGAGTCCTACTCCCACCGGGAGTAGGACTCCTCCTTTCCTAGTAGGAGTAGGAGAGAAGGAAGGGGAAGGGAAGAAGGGGTGCGGCCCCTCCCCCTAGTCCAATTCGGACTAGGCCTTGGGGGGGGGCGCGGCCTGCCCTAGGCAGCCCCTCTCTCTTTCCCGCAGGGCCCAATAAGGCCCAATACTTCTCCCCGGCGAATTCCCGTAACTCTCCGGTACTCCGAAAAATACCCGAATCATTCGGAACCTTTCCGAACTCCGAATATAGTCGTCCAATATATCGATCTTTACGTCTCGACCATTTCGAGACTCCTCGTCATGTCCCTGATCTCATCCGGGACTCGAACTCCTTCGGTACATCAAAACTCATAAACTCATAATATAAGCATCATCGAAACCTTAAGCGTGCGGACCCTACGGGTTCGAGAACTATGTAGACATGACCTAGAACTATTCTTGGTCAATAACCAATAGCGGAACCTGGATGCCCATATTGGCTCCTACATATTCTACGAAGATCTTTATCGGTCAAACCGCATAACAACATACTTTGTTCCTTTGTCATCGGTATGTTACTTGCCCGAGATTCGATCGTCGGTATCCAATACCTAGTTCAATCTCGTTACGGCAAGTCTCTTTACTCGTTCCATAATACATCATCTCATAACTAACTCATTAGTTACAATGCTTGCAAGGCTTAGGTGATGAGTATTACCGAGAAGGCCAGAGATACCTCTTCGACAATCGGAGTGACAAAACCTAATCTCGAAATCGCCAACCCAACATGTACCTTTGGAGACACCTGTAGTACTCCTTTATAATCACCCATTCGTTGTGACGTTTGGTAGCACCAAAGTGTTCCTCCGTAAGCAGGAGTTGCATAATCTCATAGTTACAGGAACATGTATAAGTCATGAAGAAAGCAATAGCAACATACTAAGCGATCATGTGCTAGGCTAGCGGAATGGGTCATGTCAATCACATCATTCTCCTAATGATGTGATCCCATTAATCAAATGACAACTCATGTCTATGGCTAGGAAACTTAACCATCTTTGATTCAACGAGCTAGTCAAGTAGAGGCATACTAGTGACACTATGTTTGTCTATGTATTCACACATGTATTATGTTTCCGGTTAATACAATTCTAGCATGAATAATAAACATTTATCATGAAATAAGGAAATAAATAATAACTTTATTATTGCCTCTAGGGCATATTTCCTTGATCTCCCACTTGCACTAGAGTCAATAATCTAGTTCACATCGCCATGTGATTTAACATCAATAGTTCACATCTATATGTGGTTAACACCCATAGTTCACATCGACATGTGACCAACACCCAAAGGGTTTACTAGAGTCGATAATCTAGTTCACATCGCTATGTGATTAACACCCAAAGAGTACTAAGGTGTGATCATGTTTTGCTTGTGAGATAATTTTAGTCAGCAGGTCATCACATTGAGCCGTAAGTATTTTGCAAATTTCTATGTCTACAATGCTCGCGGAGCTACTCTAGCTAATTGCTCCCACTTTCAATATGTATCCAGATTGAGACTCGAGTCATCTAGATTAGTGTTAAAACTTGCATCGGCGTAACCCTTTACGATGAACCTTTTTCACTTCCATAATCGAGAAACATATCCTTATTCTACTAAGGATAATTTTGACCGCTGTCCATTGATCTACTCCTAGATCACTATTGCACTCCCTTGCCAATCTTAGTGGTAGGGTATGCAATAGATCTGGTACACAGCATGACATACTTTATAGAACCTATGGCTGATGCATAGGAATGACTTTCATTCTCTTTCTATCTTCTGCCGTGGTCGGGTTTTGAGTCTTACTCAATCTCACACTTTGTAACACAGGCAAGAACTCTTTCTTTGACTGTTCCATTTTGAACTACTTCAAAAATCTTGTCAAGGTATGTATTCATTGAAAAACTTATCAAGCGTCTTGATCTATCTCTATAGATCTTGATGCTCAATATAAGCAACTTCACCGAGGTCTTTCTTTAAAAAAACTTTTCAAACACTCCTTTATGCTTTGCAGAATAATTCTACATTATTTCCGATCAACAATATGTCATTCACATATACTTATCGAAATCTTGTAGTGCTCCCACTCACTTTCTTGTAAATACAGGCTTCACCAAAGTCTGTATAAAACTATATGCTTTGATCACACTATCAAAGCGTTTATTCCAACTCGAGATGCTTGCAGGTCCATAGATGGATCATTGGAGCTTGCACATTTGTTAGCTCCTTTAGGATTGACAAAATCTTCGGTTGCATCATATACAACTCTTCTTTAATAAATCCATTAAAGAATGCAGTTTTGACATCCATTTGCCGATTTCATAAAATGTGGCAATTGCTAACATGATTCGGACAGACTTTAAGAATCGCTACTGATTGAGAAAATCTCATTGTAGTCAACACCTTGAACTTGTCGAAAACCTTTTGCGACAAGTCGAGCTTTGTAGATAGTAACACTACTATCAGTGTCCGTCTTCCTCTTGAAGATCCATTTATTTAACATGGCTTGCTGATCATCGAGCAAGTCAAAGTCCATACTTTGTTCTCATACATGGATCCTATCTCAGATTTCATGGCCTCAAGCCATTTCGCGGAATCTGGGCTCATCATCGCTTCCTCATAGTCCGTAGGTTCATCATGGTCTAGTAACATGACTTCCAGAACACGATTACCGTACCACTCACAGTGCGGATTTTACTCTGGAAGACCTCACGAGGTTTGGTAGCAACTTGATCTGAAGTTTCATGATCATCATCATTAACTTCCTCACTAATTGGTGTAGGAATCTTTGGAACTGATTTACGTGATGAACTACTTTCCAATAAGGGAGAAGGTACAATTACCTCATCAAGTTCTACTTTCCTCCCACTCACTTCTTTCGAGAGAAACTTCTTCTCTAGAAAGGATCCATCTTAACAACGAAAAACTTGCCTTCGGATCTGTGATAGAAGGTGTACCCAATAGTTACCTTTGGGTATTCTATGAAGACGCACTTCTCCGATTTGGGTTCAAGCTTATCGGTGAAAACTTTTTCACATAAGCATCACAACTCAAACTTTAAGAAGCGACAGCTTAGGTTTCTTGCTAAACCATAGTTCATACGGTGTCATCTCAGCGGATTTAGATGGTGCCCTATTAAGCGTGAATGCAGCTGTCTCTAATGCATAACCCCAAAGCGATAGTGGTAAATCGGTAAGATACATCATATATCGCACCATATCAAAATAAAGTACGTTCTGACGTTCGGACACACCATAACGTTGTGGTGTTCGGTGGCGTGAGCTGTGAAACTATTCCACATTGTTTTCATTGAAGACCAAACTCGTAACTCAAATATTCATCTCCACGATCAGATCGCAGAAACTTTATTTTCTTGTTGCGATGATTTTCCACTTCACTCTGAAATTCTTTGAACCTTTCAACTATTTCAGACTTATGTTTCATCAAGTAGATATACCCATATCTACTCAAATCATCTTGTGAAGGTCGGAAAATAACGATACTTGCCACGAGCATCAACACTCATTGGATCGCATACATCGGTATATATGTATTATTTCCAACAAGTCAGTAGCTTGTTCCATTGTTCGGAGAACGGAGTTTTAGTCATCTTGCCCAAAAGGCACGGTTCGCAAGCATCAAATGATTCATAACCAAGTGATTCCAAAATCCATCCTTATGGAGTTTCTTCATGCGCTTTATACCGATATGACCCAAGCGGCGGTGCCACAAATAAGTTGCACTATCATTATTAACTTTGCATCTTTTGGCATCAATATTATGAATATGCGTATCACTACGATCGAGATCAATAAACTATTTTCATTGGGTGTATGACCATCGAAGGTTTTATTCATTTAAACAGAACAACAATTATTCTTTGACTTTAAATGAATAACCGTTTTGCAATAAACATGATCAAATCATATTCATGCTCAACATAAATACCAAATAACATTTATTTAGGTTTAACACTAATCCCGAAAGTATAGGAGTGTGCGATGATGATCATATCAATCTTGGAACTACTTCCAACACTCATCGTCACTTCCCTTCAACTAGTTTCTCATTCATTCGCAACTCCGTTTGAGTTACTACTCTTAGCAACCGAACCAAGTATCAAATACTGAGGGGTTGCTATGAACACTAGTAAAATACACATCAATAATCTGTATATCAAATATATCTTTGTTCACTTTGCCATCCTTCTTATCCGCCAAATACTTGGGGTAGTTCCGCTTCGATGACCAGTTCCATTGCAGCAAAAGCACTTAGTCTCGGGCTTAGGTCCAGACTTGGGCTTCTTCACTCGAGCAACAACTTGCTTGCCGTTTTTCTTGAAGTTCCCTTCTTCCTTTGCCCTTTTCCTTGAGACTAGTGGTCTTGTCAATCATCAACACTTGATGCTCTTTCTTGATTTCTACCTTCGTCTATTTCAACATCACGAAGAGCTCGGGAATCATTTTCGTCATCCCTTGCATATTATAGTTCATCACGAAGTTCTAGTAACTTAGTGATGGTGACTAGAGAATTCTGTCAATCACTATCTTATCGGAAGATTAACTCCCACTTGATTCAAGCGATTGAAGTACCGGACAATCTGAGCACATGCTCACTAGTTGAGCGATTCTCCTCCATCTTTTAGCTATAGAACTTGTTGAGACTTCATATCTCTCAACTCGGGTATTTGCTTGAAATATTAACTTCAACTCCTGGAACATCTCATATGGTCCATGACGTTCAAAACGTCTTTGAAGTCCCGATTCTAAGCCGTTTAAGCATGGTGCACTAAACTATCAAGTAGTCATCATATTGAGCTTGCCGAACGTTCATAACGTCTGCATCTGCTCCTGCAATAGGTCTGTCACCTAGCGGTGCATCAAGGACATAATTCTTCTGTGCAGCAATGAGGATAAACCTCAGATCACGGATCCAATCCGCAATATTGCTACTAACATTTTTCAATACAATTTTCTCTAGGAACACGTATAAAAACACAAGGAAGCAACAACGCGAGGTATTGATCTATAACATAATCTGCAAAATACTACCAGGACTAAGTTCATGATAAATTAAAGTTTTAATTAATCATATTAAAAACCTCCCACTTAGACAGACATCTCTCTAGTCATCTAAGTGATTACGTGATCCAAATCAACTAAACCATGTCCGATCATCACGTGAGATGGAGTAGTTTCAATGGTGAACATCACTATGTTGATCATATCTACTATATGATTCACGCTCGACCTTCGGTCTCCGTGTTCGAGGCCATATCTGTTATATGCTAGGCTCGTCAAGTTTAACTGAGTATTCGCGTGTGCAACTGTTTTGCACCCGTTGTAGATGGACGTAGAACTTATCACACCCGATCATCACGTGGTGTCCGGGTACTACGAACTTTGGCAGCGGTGCATACTCGTGGAGAACACTTCTTGATAATTTTAGTGAGAGATCATCTTATAATGCTACCGTCAATCAAAGCAAGATAAGATGCATAAAGGATAAACATCACATGCAATCAATATAAGTGATATGATATGGTCATCATCATCTTGTGCTTGTGATCTCCATCGCCAAGCACCGTCATGATCACCATCGTCACCGGCGCGACACCTTGATCTCCATCGTAGCATCGTTGTCGTCTCGCCAACTATTGCTTCTCGACTATCGCTACTGCTTAGTGATAAAGTAAAGCAATTACATGGCGTTGCATATCATACAATAAGCGACAACCATATGGCTCCTGCCGATTGCCGATAACTTCGGTTACAAAACATGATCATCTCATACAATAAAATATAGCATCACGTCTTGACCACATCACATCACATCATGCCTGCAAAAACAAGTTAGGCGTCCTCTACTTTGTTGTTGCAAGTTTTACGTGGCTGCTACGGGCTGAGCAAGAACCGTTCTTACCTCGCATCAAAACCACAGCGATAGTTTGTCAAGTTGGTGCTGTTTTAACCTTCGCAAGGACCGGGCGTAGCCTTTCAGTTCAACTAAAGTGAGAGAGCAGACACCCGCGGTCACCTTTAAGCAACGAGTGCTCGGGCGGTGAAACCAGTCTCGCGTAAGCGTCTGGCGTAATGTCGGTCCGGGCGCTTCATCTCACAATACCGCTGAACCAAAGTATGACATGCTGGTAAGCGGTATGACTTATATCGCCCACAACTCACTTGTGTTCTACTCGTGCATATGACATCAACGCATAAAACCAGGCTCGGATGCCCTTTGTTGGGGGCGTAGTAATTTCAAAAATTTCCTACGCTGCGCAAGACCATGGTGATGGCATAGCAGCGAGAGGAGAGTGTCGTCCACGTACCCTCGTGAGACCGAAAGCGAAGCGTTATAACAACGCGGTTGATGTAGTCGATGCGTCTTCACGATCCGACCGATCCAAATACCGAGCGTCACGGCACCTCCGTGTTCAGCACACGTTCAGCTCGATGGCGATCCCGGGCTCCGATCCAGCAAAGCGTCGGGGATGAGTTCCGTCAACCGACGGCGTGGTGGCGATGATGATGCTCCACCGACGCGGGGCTTCGCCTAAGCTCATGACGATATGACTTCACCGGCGCAGGGCTTCGCCTAAGCTCATGACGATATGACGAAGTGGAATATGGTGGAGGGGGCACCGCTGCGGCTAAGGAGCGATCCGTAGATCAACTTGTGTGTCATGGGGTGCCCCCTGCCCCGTATATAAAGGAGCAAGGAGGAGGTGGCGGCCTAGGAGGAGGCGCACCAAGGGGAGTCCTACTCCCAGGGAGTAGGACTCCTCCTTTCCTAGTAGGAGTAGGAGAGAAGGAAGGGGAAGGGAAGAAGGGGTGCGGCCTCCCTAGTCCAATTCGGACTAGGCCTTGAGAAGCGCGGCCTGCCCTAGGCAGCCCTCTCTCTTTCCCGCAGGGCCCAATAAGGCCCAATACTTCTCCCGGCGAATTCCCGTAACTCTCGGTACTCGAAAAATACCGAATCATTGGAACCTTTCCGAACTCGAATATAGTCGTCAATATATCGATCTTTACGTCTCGACCATTTGAGACTCCTCGTCATGTCCTGATCTCATCCGGGACTCCGAACTCCTTCGGTACATCAAAACTCATAAACTCATAATATAAGCATCATGAAACCTTAAGCGTGCGGACCCTACGGGTTCGAGAACTATGTAGACATGACCTAGAACTATTCTTGGTCAATAACCAATAGCGGAACCTGGATGCCCATATTGGCTCCTACATATTCTCTGAAGATCTTTATCGGTCAAACCGCATAACAACATACTTTGTTCCCTTTGTCATCGGTATGTTACTTGCCGAGATTCGATCGTCGGTATCAATACCTAGTTCAATCTAGTTACCGGCAAGTCTCTTTACTCGTTCCATAATACATCATCTCATAACTAACTCATTAGTTACAATGCTTGCAAGGCTTAGGTGATGAGTATTACCGAGAAGGCCAGAGATACCTCTTCGACAATCGGAGTGACAAAACCTAATCTCGAAATCGCCAACCCAACATGTACCTTTGGAGACACCTGTAGTACTCCTTTATAATCACCCGATTCGTTGTGACGTTTGGTAGCACCAAAGTGTTCCTCCGTAAGCAGGAGTTGCATAATCTCATAGTTACAGGAACATGTATAAGTCATGAAGAAAGCAATAGCAACATACTAAGCGATCATGTGCTAGGCTAGCGGAATGGGTCATGTCAATCACATCATTCTCCTAATGATGTGATCCGTTAATCAAATGACAACTCATGTCTATGGCTAGGAAACTTAACCATCTTTGATTCAACGAGCTAGTCAAGTAGAGGCATACTAGTGACACTATGTTTGTCTATGTATTCACACATGTATTATGTTTCCGGTTAATACAATTCTAGCATGAATAATAATCATTTATCATGAAATAAGGAAATAAATAATAACTTTATTATTGCCTCTAGGGCATATTTCCTTCACTCGCCTCCCATGTCGCCCACACAGCTCCCGTCGGCAGTCGCCCTCGTCGTTCCCCATCACCTGCCATCAACGCCGCCACCGGCCCGGCGGGGAACGAGCAGCAAGCATCGTCCCAGCACCCGTCCATGAGGCGGGATGGCCGCACCGCCACGCCTTCGCTCACCCCCGCTGGCTCTTCGTCACGCGCGCCCCGCGTGACCATGGAGGCCCGAGCTGCACTCATCGCGGCAAACGAGCTCCTGCGCTACCGCCCCGTCGACAACGTCTACGAAGAATGGCTCGACCGAGTCGCCGAGCTCGTCCGCGCTGCGAGGCGCCCAGCGGTCTCGTCTCGCTGCACGCACCCGCCCAGCGGCGATGAAACTCGGGCGCCTCAACCGCCTCCTCCTCAAGAAGGCGCCCTGGTTAAAGCGCGCGGTCCTGGCGGAACCCGTTCCGCCAGCGCCTTGCGCAGCAAAGCGAGCTGTCAAGAAGTTCCTCGCCCGCAAGAAGCTGCCCAGCTCCCGCTCCAACACGTCAAGACCTGCGCTGCCCCCAGCCCAGGCGCTGGGGAGCCCACAAGACCAAGCTCTCGTCGTCCGAGGGCCCCAGCAGCCACGGCGGGCTGCAGCGCCTTCACCTCTGAACTGCGCTGGCGTCGCGTGGCCCGCCAAGTTCAAGCAGACCTGCCTCCTCGCTCTGGACGGCACAGCTGACCCTCGGAGTTCCTCCAGCTCTGAGCTGGGCATCGAGGCTGCCAGCGGGATGAGAAGGTCATGGCGAACTGGTTTCCCATGGCGCTCAAGGCCGGGCCCTTTGGCTCTGAATCGGCCCCGAGCACGATCTCTTCTGGGCGAGATGCGCACCCGCTTCATCGCCAACTTCGTGGTACCCACGACCGGCCACCTGCTGTGAGCGACATGCGCCGTATCAAGCAGCAACCAGGGGAAACCCTGCAAAAGTACATCCAGCGCTTCAACAACGCGCGCCTCAAGATCCCCAGGGTAACGGAGGAGGCCATCATCTCTACCTTCTCCGACGGCGTGAGCGACGTCAAGATGAAGGAGGAGCTGGCGATCCATGAAGATCTGTGCACCTCCCTGGAGCTGTTCAACTTGGCGACCAAGTGCGCCAGGTCTGAGGAGGGGCGCCTCTCCCTCCTCGAGCTGCCTGTCGCGGATCCCGAAGAAAAGAAGTCCAAGGCCAAGGACGTGAAGCGCAAGGGGGCTGCCGTGCTTGCAGCTGAACCAGACACCAAGCGAGGCAGAGATCAGCCCGATTCCTCCAAGGGCAGCCGGTACTGCGTGTACCACGACCTCCACACCCACAACACCAATAAATCTCAAGAGCTCCGGGCGTGCTGAGGAAGGGTCGGCAGACGCCCGGCGCAGCGACGGGGCTACTGGCCGAGAGGAGGAAGGAATGCAGGACGCTGGGAAGACCGTGGCCCGCGCCAAGGGTGGCGCGACCAACCTCGCGAGGACCGCTGGCAAGACCCACCTCGCGAGGGAGGCTGGAGGGATCAGCCTCGCGAGGATCGCCCGCAGGGAAATGCAGGCCTCCCTCCGCTGCCGCCGCCGCCAAGGAGAATTGAAGACCGTCATCAGGACGAGGGGGCTGGGGGCTTCCAGGAAGCGCGTGCGATCGCCTGCATCCTGGGTGGAGCTCAAGCCCCAGCCTCTCAGCGCATCTTCAAGCAGTTAGCCCGCGAAGTGAATGCGGTCCTCCCCAAGCTCGAGGCCACGCGCCCTCTCAGGTGGTCGGCGTGTGCCAACACGTTCAGCTCAGCGGACCAGCTCAAGTGCGCAGCCACAGCCGGAATTCTCCCGATGCTTTGTTCCCCAATCATCAGCAATGTGCTAGTCACCAAGACCCTCATCGACGGCGGAGCAGGGCTCAACGTCCTGTCCGTGGAAACATTCAACAATCTCCAAGTGCCTTCTGATCAGCTTCAGCCAACCAAGCCTTTCTCCGGAGTCACCGGCGGCTCCACAGTCCCGATCGGGCAGGTCCGCCTTCCTGTCACCTTGGGGCTCGCGACAACTACCACACCGAGCTCGCCGACTTCGGCGTCGCCCACATTCGCCGCCATGCCGCCAGCGCCATCCTTGGGTACCCAGCGTTGGCCAAATTCATGGCGTAACCCACCATGGCTACAGCGTCCTCAAGATGCCGAGAAGCGGCGGGGTCATCGCGGTGCCACTGTGAAGAGAGAGACGCGGTGTGCTCCCAGGTGAGCCTTTCGGGCCGCATCGCTAGAAGCCAGACCACGGTGGCGGGAGGCCTCCGAGGCCGCACCAAGAAGAAGAAGACATCGACCGGCCCGGCTCCTCAAGAGGCAGGCCCCTCGAGGCCTGCACCGGGCGAGGGGCCTCCTTCCATCGCACAGGGAAGCGCGCCCGACGCCCTCCTTAGGCTGGGCTCGGGGGCTCTCCCCTGGAGGGCCGCCAACCTCGCCAAGGTCTCGAGGGACGCGCTTGGGCACCACGTGGGCGTGCTTGAAGCACGTTTCCATAGCAGGAGCAAGGCAGGAGGGCGAACCCTCGGGGAGTTCGTCGGCAAGGCCATTCAGGAATTCTGAGTCAAGGGTCATGAGGGCAGCCGCCGCCACCAGTGTGGCCCCCATCCAGGCGAGGATGGTGGGCTGCGCATCTGCATCGACATACCAGGGCTCAACCTAGCCGCATCTCAAGAGCGCCTCTGGCCCTCGCGAGTGGGACGTTGCGAGGGGCCGCCCCACAGCTACGTGCACATGCCTTATGGCCTGCCAAATGCGGCAGCTGCGCACCAGCGTCTCATGAGGACCATCCTGGAGGCTCAAGAGGTCAGGCACGCCGCAGCCCTGGCGGAGATGGAGATGGTCTATGAGGAGCCGCCAGCGCCTCCCGAGCCTCCCGTGGCCCCCGGGCCTGGGGGCTCGTGAGGATCGGCTCCCGCAGCCCACCGAGTCTGCTACATCAACACCCCTTCGTCCCCAACATCACCAGGTGACAACTTTAAGTTTCGTTTCAGGCTGGGGGCGCCTTCAGGGCTGCATTATTCCCAGGCCGCGTGGGTCCGTCCCTGCGGCATGTATCCCTTTTATTTCATGTCATTAGCTTATCTGTTGGGCGCCCTCGGGCTGCATCATCCCCAAGCCACTCGGGCTGTCCCGGTGGCATGTATCCTTCTTGCGTTTTCCTTAGGATTATGCTCTCGCTCCACCATGCTGTTATTTGGTGCCTTTTCACTGGGTAGCGGAATCTTGCACGTTAAAGGGGGGTGCACGAGCATCGCGACTCGAGGGCTCCTCTTGGCTCTTGGCCCTCACCCTCTGGTCTTGTCCATGGCATCGCGACTGGCTTGCCGGCGGCTGAGACCAGCCGAGCCGGGACACGAGGATGTAGAGTTTCGTCATCTAACCCACTTTGCGCGTTAAGGGGGTGCACGAGCATCGCGACTCGGGGCTCCTACCGGCTCTCCGGCCCTCACCCTCTGGTCTTGTCCATGGCATCGCGACCTGGCTTGCCGGTGACGGCTAAGACCAGCCGAGCGGGACCGGGGCGTGGAGTTCTTTGCATCGACCTAGCTTGCGAGTTAAAGGGGGTGCACGAGCATCGCGACTCGGGCTCCTCTGGCTCTCCGGCCCTCAACCTCTGGTCTTGTCCATGGCATCGCGACTGGCTTGCCCGACGGGTGAGACCAGCCCGAGAGCCGGGACCGAGGGCGTGGAGTTTCGTTATCTAACCCAGCTTGCAGCGTTAAAGGGGGTGTCGAGCATCGTGACTCGGGGCTCCTACGGATCTCGGCCCTCACCCTCTGGTCTTGTCCATGGCATCGCGACCTGGCTTGCCAAATGACAGTTGAGACCAGCCCGAGAGCGGGACCCAAAGGCGTGAAACACCGCATCGGCCAAATTTGCAGGAACACACTCGAAGATAAGGCCCAGAGCCTGGCGCAACCCGCCCTGAGGTAGGGCCCCGTGAGTCCCGCGCTGGCTCACGGGTGCCCCAACTCACCTCGCGAGGCCTCTCGTGCCTCTCCAAAGCAACTAACGACAGAACTAACGATCGCCAGGGCGAGCTCTTGTTCCTCTTGTGGTGAACCTGCAGGGTCCCTCCAAGGAGCACGAAACGACCTCGCCACGCAGTCTCTCGCCGGCCAAGGCACGGACCTAGCGCCGCACCAGGAAGCATTGTCCTGACCCTCGAGATAAGTCACCCTCCGGACACACTAGTTGTTGCAACACCATCCCCGCACTCAATGCAACCCTGTGTTAGCAACGTCGCTCTCCTTTCTCACTGAAAGATGGCTGCTTGAGCACCAAGGGGGACCCCATGAGCATCGCGACTCAGAGGATCTTACCGGACCTCGGGCCGCTCACCTCCTGGCCTTGACCACGGCATCGCGACCTGGCATACCAGCAACGGCTGAAGCCGCCTTGGGACTGGGACCTGTCGGCGCAGAGCATCAAGCCCTCGTGAGGACTCAAAGGAGGAAACTGAGCTAGAACGGAATGAGCATCTCGCACTGCCTCATAAAAAGGGTTATATTGACAAACGAAGCTACAAACATCTTACAAGCCCCCGCGGGGTACATTCTTGGCTCCTCGCAGGAACAAAAGACGCGAATCCTAAGGAGTCCTACCTCTGAGGGACCACCACGGCAGGCGCCATCATCAGCAGTGGGCCACCGGTCCGGCGCCAACCCCATCGAGATCAAAGGCGGCGGCGGCTGGCGAGCTTCGCCCTGCTCCGGGGCGGCGCAGGCTCGAGGCTCGTGGCTGTCGTCGCTCGTCTCCGGCGTCATGAAGAGCTCGTGAGTCGCTGGACCCTCCGGCGCCTTCGTCGCCTGAGGAGCTATCAAGGGAGCGGGCAGTCGGCCTCTGTCTCACCACAGCAGGACCCCAACCACCTCTCCCGGGGCAGCACTCCAGCCGGTGACCCTCCGTGTCGAAGACCTTGAAGGACACCACCGAAGCACCATCGTACTCTAGGTGGATCGTGAGGGCGCCCCTCGTCCTGCAGACCCGGGCGACCTCGCCCCAGCCTCGAGTCATGAGGACCTCACCCGGGGCAACTACTGCGACCTCTGCCCCGGTCGCGAGGGTGCCGCAGCCGGCGTGCTGCAGCCGAGTCGAGGGGTTCCCCTGCGGACGAGGGCGACGAAGAAAGAAGGAAGACGAATCAAGACTTAGGATGCGTGGCGGCGCTGGCACGAACTCGGCAGGAGCCTCGGTGTGGACTCAAGGGGGGAAGACGCACACCTTCATGACCCGCCGGCGTCGCCCGGCGCCGCTCGTGGCGCCAGCGTCGCCTCCTTTAAGGCCACCAATTTGCGGCGTACAAGGGAAGAAGAAACCCTGGTGGCGGCCCGCACGCGCAGGGCATGGGCACCTCTGGCGGCGCTCCTGCCTACGACACGGAGAGCAAGCCGCTTCTTTGGGGGAGCAGGTCAGGATCCTCTTGAGGCCTTTCCTTCTCTTCCACTGGAGAACCGGCGGATTGGAGCCATAGCAGCAGACGAAACGAGGAGGAGGAGAAGCAGAGGGATAGACTGGAAGGGCGCGCGCCGTTCCGTACTTATAGCCGGCGAAGGCCAATCGTCTGCCTCCACGATCACTGGTCATCATGACCAACTATGTGTGCAGGGACTTGTCGAATCCGGGTGGTTACCGAGGCATCGTGGGGAAGCAATGCGCACGCGTCCAATCAACCGCCTCGCGGCGCCCAAGGCCGCAGGCTGTTAGGGCCCACGACACTTTGCACTTACCCTTTCTCCTCTCTGCTCGGCCAAGTTCGGGCGCACCATGGGCCCGAGGCTACTGTCGGCGTTCTGGGAACGAGGGTCCCCAGACTTGCCTACCTGCGGCCTGCGGCGTGGCTCAAAGGAGGCCCAGGACAGCCCATCTTCATCAACACAAGCTCAAGACCCTCGCGAGGGCCAAGCCTTCTTGAGGCGGACGACCAGGAGCTTCCTCGGACCACGGCCTCGTCAGGTGGCTCATGAGGAGGCGGAGAGTTCAAGGCAGGGTACCTCGCGAGGTGCCCATGGCATAAGCCATGGCGACCAAGGGCGCCAGCCGGGCGACAGCCCGCGCGGCGTCCTCCTTTCCTCTTTGGTGCAAAGGGAGCAAGCGCAGGCGAGAGCATCAAGCAAAGGCATCCGTTTCGGTGCAACAAGACCAAGACTAGCCCCAATGGCTGGAAGGGAGTCATCGTGGAGCCTAAGCAAAGGCGTCATCACGAGCCTTTGGCGGTGAGGACCAACTTTAGTCAGGATAAGTGTACCCGCTATTCCCCTTCAAAATGGCGATTGTTGGCGCCCTTCCGCTCAATATTTGGGAAGAGGCCCAGGCCTTCGCCTATAAATAGGAGTAGCCACCCAGGGTAGAGGGATACCGAATCCAGAGAAAAGAGAGACCCGATCCTCAAGCTAGGCGGCGGGACACCACCTAGCAGTTCATCACACCCACCAAGAACAAACCCTCGCGAGGCTGTTCTTCCTTGTACTGTTCCTCATCAGCCCCAGAGGCAATCCACCACGCAACAAACTAGAGTAGGGTATTACACCACAACGATGGCCCGAACTAGTATAAATCTTGTGTCTCTTGTGCTGTTCTGTTTAGTAGTTTAGGTCCCAGCGATTCGGCGAGGTGCGAGACGGTGGAAGGTTGGATCTCCGCGCGCACCCCAGTGTTCGAACCTCAAGGGTCTGCCGGAACCCAAAATCCGACAAGATCCAACTATAATAGCAAAGCTCGCGATACATCAAGATCGTGCCAAATCAAGAACACGAGAGAGAGATCAAACACATAGCTACTAGTACATACCCTCAGCTCCGAGAGTGAACTACTCCCTCCTCGTCATGGAGAGCGTCGGGATGATGAAGATGGCCACCGGTGAGGTTCCCCCCCCCGGCGAGGTGCGAGTAACAGGGTCCCGAGAGGTTTTGGTGGCTCTGAAGCTTTGCGTGGCGGAACTCCCGATCTAATCTCTGTTCTGGAAGTTTTACGATACGTAGGTATATATGGGTGAAAGGAGTACGTCGGTTGACCGAAGGGGGGGCAAGAGGCAAGGGCGCGCCCCAGGGGGGTGGGCGCGCCCCCTACCCTCGTGAGCACCTCCTTCATCTTCTGACGTAGGGTCCAAGTCTATCCGGTAGGTTTCCTTCCAAAAATAACTTCTCCAGTTGAGTTCGTTCCATTTCGACTCCGTTTGATATTCCTTTTCCTCGAAACACTGAAATAGGCATAAAATAGCAAATCTGGGCTGGGCCTCCGGTTAATAGGTTAGTCCCAAAAGTAATATAAAAGTGGATAATAAAGCCCACTATTGCCCATAACAGTAGATAATATAGCATGGAGCAATCAAAAATTATAGATACATTGGAGACGTATCAGATCTCCGCCCTCCCGAAGCAGCCTAGACGAGGCCACTCTTGGGAGAGGTCTTGGTCGTCCCTCCGGAGCAGCCTAGGTGAGGCTGCTCCCTGAGGAGGTCTTGGTCGTTCTCCTCGCTAGGGCTGGCCCCCTCGCGAGGGTCTTGAGTAGCTGGTCGATTAGCTGGGCCCTGCCGGGCCGTACCAAGAACGCGACATGGGCCGCAGACAGGCAAGTCTGGGTACCCTGGTTCCCAGTACGCCGAGAGTTACTACTACTGCTTCTACAGTGTCGAATCCACTGCTGCATGTCCATCCACCGCGAGCGGGACGGATAGCTTGTTGTAGAAGTACTACTAAGCAAAAGCCAGACCTCGTTTGCCAGCAACCGCACGCATGGGTGAGGGAGAAGGCATGTAGTAAAATCAAGCTTCTCCTCGTTGTACGAGTTGACGCGACACATCATAGGACTGGCCCCACATGCTTGCCTCTAAACTTGGCTGAAAGACTTGCAGTGTACAATATATTTGCTGCAACATCTAACATTTACCCACCACAAATTAAAATATATGTGGCCGTATGCATCGTTCTGATGCAGAGGCCGGGGAGTCCCCCCTTTTCGAAAAAAAACAAATTAAAATATATATTCCTGTCTTGACCAGATGAGCGTGCAAACTACAATCACCAGGGTGTCAGGTAGGGCCAGAAGACTATTTTTTTAAACTTCGAGACGGCCACATAGCATGGAGCGGACCCCAACGATTTTAAGCTTACATGCACGGTACACGCTATCTTAGACTACTCTACAAATGAAACTGCCACACGAGCGTCTGCGCTGCGCTTGGCTCTTCGCCTCCTCGGGAAGTCGAACAATGATGGAGTACTGGTACTGCACTAGAGGAGTACTACAGTACGTTTCTGGCCATCTGACACCGATTGAACTACTGCATGTCCACCGCGTGCGGGAGGGAGAGCGTGTAGCGAAAGCTTCTCCTAGTCTTGCCAGCCACCACGCTCATGGGTGAGGGAGGGACGCTCCTGCCTTTGTGTGTATGACAGGTGGGCCCGACAGGTGTGTGGCCAACCTGTCATACAGCCAAAGGCAGGTGCAGTTAAGTCCGCGAGGGAGAGGATAATCAAACTTGTCGTTGATGTACGAGTTGACGCGACACATCAAAGCACTGCACTCAATATATTTCAATAATTTGCGTTTACCGATGCATTAATTACAACGCATGCATGCATGCCGTGACTCTCCTTTTGATACTTGCTTTGTAATACCCCGGCCCAAGTCGAGATGGTTGTGCACGAGGAGGGCGAGATCATGCATCGAACAGGACCCGACGACGGAGCTCTCTAAGGTCTCGATGGACCTCACCGTGCTCCATCCCCTTGTGCCTCCGCCTTGACGCCCCAGTGTATGAGGTTCGAATACACCTCGTCCGCTCGGCTGATTGAGCAAGGTGCAGGTTTCTTGATTGATGTGTTGTTTGATTGATTTCTGCAGTGCAAGGGAGGGCACCGCTGCGCGGACTGCCGTGTCGAGCGCCCGGGAACCAGCGGCGGTGTGAATCGCGCGAGCTTGGCGGTGGCTTCAACGTGCGGAACACGCCGGTGGACTCCGCCCTTTCGCCGGTGAGGGTGGAGTGCCCGCATGAAGGCTGTGGGCTCTCGTCACTTACCACAAGCTCGCCGATCACCGAGGCGTGTGTCCGCTGCGCGCCGCAAATGCCCCGTGCCCGTCTCAAGGTTACGAAGCGTTCCGCCGCCGGCGCCTACCACCACATCAGCACCGCATCCCATGCCCGTGCACGGGATCCAAGACGGCAGGTGCTCCAGCTGCAAGTGCCACTGTCGGAGCCACGGCTCTTGCTGTTCGCGGAGGAGGACCGCCGCGCATTTTTCTTGGTCGGTGGTGTGCTTGACATCGGCATGCCTATCGCCGTGTCGGTCGTCTGCATCAGAGCGGGGGCGTCCCCACTGCCGCACTACGTGGCCAAGTTGTGGCCGAACGGCCCGCGGGGAGCCCGAAGGCACGGCCGACGCCGTCGAGGTGGAAATGGAGGTGACAAGCAGCAAGGATCCGGTGACGCCGACGCGTGAGCTGACCTTCTTGACAGTTCCGCCCAAGCTGCTGGTCGGGCTAAGCTTGTGTCCCTCCACATTCAGATTGACAAGCTCACGCCCTAAATGTTTCTACAAAGGCCTTCATTTATCTTAGTAATATGCTAATATAGGGATTACCTTGGTCTACTTTAGCTTAAGAAATGGTGGTTTTGGTGGCGATGCAGCAATTACTTTGACATCGATCAGTAATTTCCAACGATCGAATGGATATTTTGTGTCTCATTGGATATAAAGTTCCTTTGGGTAAGAAGTACTCAAAAATTATGTTTATCAATGCATTAATTGCAATGCATGCATTCATAAAGTACATGCATTGGTCAATTTTCTCTTAATACTTGCATGCAATGATTTAATGCACCTTGGAATCTGAACATGTGTTGGCGAACAACCAAATTGAGCCTTATAAAATGGAAAAACTAAAATTTTGAGATAAGCCCTATAAAACCGGAAAGGAGGGAGTAGAAAAAGAAGTACTCCATCCGGGAATAGTGCCGCACTTCGAAACTAGAACCATTAATAAATTTTGAGCTTGCGTCTCTCACATTCCAAATTACTCCATGCTATATTGAATTGCAAACCTGTTCACACTGATCACAACCTAAACGGTTTCCCACTTAGGAGCGTACTAGTACTCGGTTATAAATACTAGTATGCCAAGATGACTGCATATTCCTCCTCAACTCCTCCTCATCCACAAATACAAACAAGTCATTCAGCATCCTTCCCTTGCATCTGCCATGGCCAGCGTGAGTTCTGGGTCGAGGGATTGCCACCAGGGAGAGGCGAGCATGGAAGTGGAAGCACGAGAGATGTCCCGCCTCACTGCGAGAGCAGCCGACATGTCCCGCCGCGCGGAAGTAGCAGCATAGAGGTCCCGCCGCGCCGCTGAAGCAGCACAGAGGTCCCGCCGCGCCGTCGATGCAGCAGACTGGTCCGGCCGCGCCGCGGAAGCAGCAGAGATGTCCCGCCGTGCCACGAATGCAGCAGAGATGTCCCGCCACACCGCGGCGGCCTGGGAAAATTTCTCGCGGGCAGGCGACGACTGTTACAGGCGCATGCATGCGATCATCCATAGCCAGATGGATCAGATCTCCGGCTGTGCGAGGTTGCAGGATGACATGAAAGCCTCATTTGAACAGGTTATCGGTGTACTAAGGGAGGGCAATGAGAGGCTTCGGGCCGAGCGCGACCTGCTGAGGGAGAAGATCGTCCGAAGTGCAGACCAGCAGGAGGAGACTAGTGCCTTGTTGAAGAGGACCGACGTCATCGTCAAGAAACTTATGGACGAGAATGGCATGCTCTGCAATGAGCACCAAAGGCTGGTGGAGGAATCCGTGGATGTTCTCAAGCAGCGTATTCAGGACATGAAAGAGCTCATCACCGCTCGCCGTGGAGACTAGTTCCCGCGGCCTGCAGCAACACATCAAGAAAGTAGAGACCATCGAGCCAGATCCTTGTCTTCCTTATTCTTTTGCCCTTGTGTATTTCGGGCGTAGCCGCATGTGGCTTTTTAATTATCTTTCTAATTATGTAAGATAATTAATCGTCCTTATCTTTCTCTGGAAGATCGATGTTGCGAGGCTGGAATGAAGAAAACTCTTGCTGTGGCGACCCTAGCGTTGTTGTTCTTCTAGTTGCTGATGGGCTTCCTTCAGTTTCCTGGTTTCTTTTGATGTAATAATCGGTTTAGGATGTGGATTGTGTCGACGGTTGTGAAATGTTGGGTTCTAGCGCATATGTTTGGCCTTTGTTGGCCTCTTGGGATGTTGCGATTTCAATCTGGTAGCTTTTAGTCCTTCGCGTTAGGCTGGAGTTGTGCTAAACTTCTGGTGAATTCTGGTGGTTTTCAGTAATGAAAATCGGAAGGGGCAAGACCTTCTTTGATCAAAAAAAAATTTAATCGTCCCTATATATTCATCAGTCTTGCTATAAGTCACAGTAGATGCTATATAGGTCCGTCGGATCTTACATCAAGATACGTGCTTTCAGATTTTCTTTTTTCTCTCTTAAATCTCAGTCGAGTGAGACATAGCCATGCCATTAAACAGAGGCTCGGGCACCATTAATGGAGACCTTGGGAGAGAGGTGGATGGCAGATGGAGGTCAAAGGCTCTCCTCCCGATAAGCACGCCAGGGGTCTGATCGACGCTCTCGTACTCAAATAGCTACCTGCAGGCGCCTCCTAGCTAATAAAAAATGGGGACGCGTGGAGGCACGTAAATGGTACTAGTAAGTAGAACGCCCACGGTTTCAATAATACTTGTGTTTCCGATTGTAACGTGACAACACTTGTTCCAAAATAACTTTGTTGATTGTTAATATGTGCGCCTTCGCAAATTGGACTACAAATTTACCATAGCATGTTGGTGCCATGTCATGGCACCAAGCCAAGTTTCATTATTTTCGTGCGTGTTTTGGATTTACAGGAATTAAAAAACTAAGTTTCTCAATGTTTCCAACCCATCCATGACGCCCAGAATTTTGAATTTCATTCCCATTTCTTGCATGGAACCTATAAATTTACCCGAGGACACACATGTGATTTTTCAACCAACTTTGGTGCACTGGAACATGTGCTTGTATTTCAAATTTGAATTATGCACACAAAGGTGACACGTTCCCTCCCAGAACCATGAGCCTTCTTGAGAGAAGCTCCGATTTGCAAGAAGCTTATACCGAAATTTGTTCCTATTCGGCCAATTTTTTTACCACGGCATGGTACTACCATGACATGACACCATGCCAAGTTTCATGATTTTAAAACCAAGTTTCTCAATGTTCTCGACCGAGCCACGATGCCCAGATGTTTGAATTTTATTCTCATTCTTTGCATGGGACCTACTCGAGGACACAAATGTGATTTTTCAAATGTAGAAATTCACCCGAGGACACAAATGTGATTTTTCAACCAACTTTGGTGCACGGGAGCATGTGCTTGTAGTTCAATTTTGAATTATGCACATTAAATGACAAAAAACTCAATTAATGTGTAAATAAGGCCAAACGAAGCTAGAATAATTCCAAAATTTAACAGGGCACTCATGTAGTTACATGTTGCCTTTGTAAATAAACTCATGGGGGACAACGTATATCGTTTCGCACTAAAAGGTGGCACGTTCCCTCTCAGAACCACGAGCCTTCTTGAGAGAAGCTTCGGTTTGCAATAAGCTTATACCAAAATATGTTCCTATTCGGCCATTTTTTTTACCACAACATGGTAGTACCATGACATGACATCCATGCCAAGTTTCATGACTTTCAGACGTGTTTTGGATTTACAAGAATTTTAAAACCAAGTTTCTCAATGTTCTCGGCCGAGCCACCATGCCCAGATGTTTTAATTTTATTCGCATTTCTTGCATGGGACCTAGAAATTCACCCGAGGACACAAATGTGATTTTTCAACCAACTTTGGTGCACGAGAGCATGTGGTTGTAGTTCAAATTTGACTTATGGACATTAAATGACCAGAAACTCAATTAATGTATAAAAAACGACAAACGAACCCGGAATAATTCCAATATTTAACAAGGCACTAATGTAGTTCTATGTTGTCTTTGTTAAGAAACTCAAGGGGGGGAGCAGCGTATATCATTTCACACTCAAAGGTAGCACGTTCCCTCTTAGAACCACGAGCTTCCAAATCGGCCCAATTTTTTACCACAACATGTTAGTGCCATGACATGACACCATGCCAAGTTTCAGGATTTCCAGGCGAGTTTTGTATTTACATGAATTTAAAATCAAAGTTTCTCGATGTTCTCGTCCAAGTCATGACGCCCAGATGTTTGAATTTCATTCTCATTTCTTCCATGGGACCTAGAAATTCAACCAAGGACACACATGTGATTTTTCAACCCACTGTGGTGCACCGGAGCATGTGCATGCAATTCACATTTAGATTATGCACATTAAAAGTCCAAAAACTCAATTAATGTATAAAAGGCCAAATGAACCCGAAATAATTCCAAAATTTAACAGGGCACTCATATAGTTCTATGTTGCCTCTGTAAATAAAATCAGGGGAGGCAGCGATATCGTCAAGCACACAAAGGTGACCTGCTCCTCTCGGAACCACGAGGCTTGTTGAGACAATCTCCGGTTTTGCAAGAGACTTATACCAAAACTTGTCCCAATTCAGCCAAAAATTATACGTACGAAAACAGGGTTTAGATTATCCCAAACATCTCGCTACCTGGACCAATAATGTACTATTATTTGAATTCAACATAAAATGGATACAAATATTTGAATTGGAGAGCGTATGGTACATGTAGTTCACAGTGAAATATGATTACTGCTGTATGTATGTTTTTTGTTATCAAGATAATATTTAAATTATTCTATAACTTGACAACAATCGTATTCAAATAAGGAAAATTGATTCAAATTTGGTCCATATGGTAGACGACAATATATATATTCACATGGTGGAGTAAAATGTTCATATATGATGGAAGATCAAAATGTATGACTACATCAATTATAAACCGCAAGGTCACCTAACGATATACTCGAATTCAACATAACGTGGATTCAAAAGTTGAAATTCGAGATCATGGCATCTGTAATCATATAAAAAGGGACATTACTCTTTCTTTGGTGGGAAGTGCGAATCGATTTGGTACTGTGCAGGGTAATCTTGTTCTCCCGATTATTTTTACATTTTTCTTGTAGTTTTTTCAATGGCATCTATAGCAATATAGTAAAAGGGGACATGAGTCTCTTGTGTCTTGTATGAATTGTTTTTTACATGTTAAGTTTGTTCTGCCGAACAAGGTATCCACACCTAGTTATACCGAAATTTTCAAGCTCGAGTATCTTTTGTCTCACCTGCTTTGAAACTCCCACTTCTTCAACCTGCGCCGCGCCTTGTTATCCCGAAACTTGGACGCGCGCGAGAACTCCCTCCTCATCCAAAATCGCTCCTGCAGCCCAGACACGTGAAATCCCCCTTCTACCCCTCAGCCGGAAATGAAGCTCCACGTCGCGGTGTCAAAACCGGTGGGGGTACACTGGTAACTTACCCTACATTTTGGACAAGCGCGTCCCTAAGCTTGGCTACCCCCTCCCCATTCGCCCCCCCATTCGTACACCGAGGCCGCCAAAACCCGCGAAACCCCACGCTTCTCCGTTGGCCTCCCGACCGCCGCCCAGCCGGAGACTCTTCCCCGACTACGTCATCCACCGCAACAGCTCGCCGTCCCTCATCCGCCGCACCGGATGAGGATCCATTGTCGATCTCGTCGTCCCGCCGGATCAGCCGCCCCGTCCTTCACCTCCAAGGAGCTGCCCCAACGTTCGCCTCATCTATCGCGCCACCTCAATCCCCACAGCGCCATCTTGACCTGCCCCACCGGAACCGCAGCACCCTCACCAATTCCTCCGATGAAGCTGAGGCCAACTCGGTGCCACCAAGGAGGTTCTGCACTCACCGCTGCATTTTATCTTTTATTCGATCTCACGGGGCTGCCGGTGCTCGATACCGAGCAGACATGGCGTGTTCCATCGACGGCGTCGCCGCCGCCACATCATCCTGGCGTCTCTCCCCATGTCGTTGCTTCCTTGGCGCGACTTCCATTAACGGCACTAGCTGCAGCTGCTTCGCTCTCGCCGCGCTCGCTGCTTTGTTCTTCTTGTCGGTCGCGCGCCCTGACCGCTTCTCTGCTTTCGTTCGTGCTGCTGCTCTCCTCTTGCTCTCGCTATGCGTTCTTTCTTGTTGCTGCACGACCTCCGCGGCTACTGTGGAGTTGCTGCTTTAGCACTCTTCGCGGTGCTCTTGCATGACTTGCTCTCTCGCTAGTGCGTTCCTTGGTCGAGTGTCTGCTGATTTAGATCAATGCTTCTCTGCTACTAGTGCTCGAACGCCCTAAACATCTATTGCAATGCTCTGTTACTAGTTCAATCAGTTTTGATAGTAAAATTCAGTTTCGACTGTGAAGTTCATTTTCTTCAGTTAATTCAGAGTGAACAGTACTTACAGCATCTGTCGGAGTGGCCGTATGCCGGCTGATGCATTTTACATCTAGCACTTTTGGTGATGTATTTTACATCATCTATTGCGATGATATTAGGGTCCCACTTCAGATTAACGTTATGCATCTTGTCATGCTTCAGCCTCGTCGCAGACACCTTAGCGGAGCTGCTCCAACGACGGAACCGTCCATCACAATGAGCAGTACCCTTGACGCTATTTCCAGAGGCCTCGGATCTTCTTCCCCGCCTCCGACAGTCACACCAGCATCATTACCATCCTCCACGTCCAACCCAATGATCTTTGAGGTCCACAAGGCTATGCCAAAGAGGTTGTACACTTGTCGCATCACTTTGTTTCTCCATTCCTCTGTTCTTCCAATTCATGTGAGCCAAACACCTGTGTTGACTGAAATCCTATGTTTCCAAATGCTTTGTTTTGCATGTGCATTCCTATCCTATTCTTGTGTTTTTCCTGTCCTGCGCTTATAGAATCCTCCAATTCTAAGGAGCCCTTACAGATTTACTTCATTTTCAGATAGGCGCCAAAGAAAACTCGTGTGTTATGTCCTGCTCTGTCGTGCAGTCATCCACCCCACCGAGGTGCCCCATCGACGAAGCGTTCATCGCAGCGAGATCCCCTACATACTTCCTTTCACCGCCTCAGATCATCTTCCCCATTGCGGCAGCCACGCCAACTGCATTACCATCATCGATCGAAAGAGATGAACCCGAGGACTCCACAGTTCCGGAAGAGAGGTCGCATTTTCGTGTTTGCTTACGTTATACATCGGTTATTATTACCGCTACTTTATCGCTCAATCTTGAGTTTTGAATTGCCCATGGGTCTCATATCGAGCCAAAGAACGAATAGTATCTCGTCTACTATCTGGTTCATCTGGGGTCTTCTATGTGGTTCATGTTGGGTGGGCAACAAACAATAGATGATCCATTGTCTATCTTTTAAACCGAAGCTATAATCTACCGCTATCATTAGTTTTGGATCCATCCACTGCTTGTTACCATCGGTCTTGATTTTGCATGCACCCTTAGGCTTTACAAAATCTAAGTATTTTTTTATTATGCATGTCAGATATTGTACACAATCGTACTGAACATGTAGAGAAAAATAGAAGACCGTTGCATGCGAATATAATGTCATGCAGACGCCGCTCCATGGTGGGCGAAGTGGCCCCCCTCCTGCATTTCCAGATTGTATTTCAGAGGAAGATAACTGTTCAGATGGAGATTCAGAAGGAGCCGACCACGCCTGTTTACCACCTGTGGTGTTTGCTCTAACCTGGCATGCTGATGTTGGTCATATCATGCATATGGCGCCTTGCATTGCTTACATTATACATCTTATATGTCATCAGCTTAGTTTAGATTTGCTTTGTGTGAATGCCACCTGTTTGGTTTCTATATCATACTCCCACCATTCCTAAATATTTTTCTTTTTAGAGATTCCAACAAGTGACTACATACGGAACAAAATGAGTGAATCTACACTCTAAAATATGTCTATATACATACGTATGTGGTAGTCCATTTGAAATCTCTAAAAAGACAAATATTTAGGAACGGAGCGAGTATATGGGAATTATGCAATACCATCTTCTTTAGCCGTGCATCATATACATGAATCATGCAATGCCATCCTGTTTAGCCACCATCGATATGTGAATTGTATCGTGCCATATTTTTTCCATAATGTATTCCATTTGTCAACAATGTTTATACATTCATCTACTCTTCCCTGCATCAGCCATTTGAGTCGGTCATGGGAAAATCTGGAGGAAAACAAGGTCTTCGAAAGTGCTACACGTCGATGCAGATTTCTTGCTGGTTACTGAGATAGCTCCTTAGAGGAGGATTAGAGAGAGATGACCGGTCAGATCCCCTCGAGGTGCATGCCCTAACTTGGCTGGGTTATATTGCTCATATCATGCATATGGTGTCTTGCATTGCCATGCCATCTGCTTAGATTAGACACGCTTTGTGTGAATGCCTCTGCTTGCTTTCTATATCGATATGTGAATTATGCAATGCCATGTTTTTCAGCCGTTATCATATATGTGAATTATGCACCGCCATGGAGCCAGCATCATATATGTGAATTTTCTCATGCCATTTTTTTTCATTACGTATTCCATTTGTCGACAATCTGTGTATATTGAACTACTCTTCATGTGTATCAGCCATTTGAGCCGGTTATGGAAAAATCTGGAGTGAAAACAAGGTCTTCAGAGCAGGCAATGGTACCTGTTGAAGCATATATTGCGATGGTTATAGGGAGCTCCTCAGAGGAGGATTCAGAGACAGATGACTAGTCCTATATCCCACCTGAGGTGTATGCTCTAAGTTGCAATGTTTATATTTCTCATATGATGCATATGGTGTCTTGCATTGATTAGTTTAGACATCATATGCACAATATTGAATTCTATCTGCTTAGTTTAGAGATCATACATGCGAAAGTGCCAGCTGCTTAGTATATGAATCAATTATGTCAATTATATCATGCCATCCTGTATCCTTAGACAACATGTATGTGAATTATTTCATCCCAACCTATTTTAGAAAGACATCATATAGTTTTGTCATGTCATCCTGCTTAGGTACTCATCATATGTTGAATTATGCCATTATATCCCGTTAAGTTATCCATCATATATCTGAAACGGTGTCATGCTATCCTGTTTAGTTAGGCATCATATATGTGAAATTGTGTCATGTCTGTCTGTTTGGTTAGACAACATATATGTGAATTACCACATCATCTATCATACAATGTCTCAGACGCTCAATTTCTTTTCTTGTTTATCGCCCATTTGAATTGGAGGGGTGATGGCAGTATCTAAGGGAGCAAAACCCATTCTTCACAAAAGACAAGTGCTACCCGTCGATGCAGATAGAACCATGGTTGTACTGGCCCACAAACTAGCCCCACCACACATAATCGAGACTATTCCAGATTGCACACTTACACCGTTGGGCAGAGAACCAGCTACAACCCATCTAACCACAACCCCAGCGGATAGTAACCCACTTATAGTTGACAAAGCACCATGTCCACCACAGAGTACCCCCACACGAGCAGTTTTGTAAAGCTACTGCAGATCCCAAAGCACGAAGACCACCACAGCTAACCCAAACTCCACGTTTAAAGTAGAAGAGCAACTGTTCTCAGGTCAGATTCCGTAGCTATGGTCCATACTCCTTTGCTGTTGCATCACTGTATTTACTCATTCCAACTACTTTCGAATTTAAAGGATCCAATTGAAACTCCAATGGCGCAGCAGGTATGTTTTATACCTATTTCTTTAACTGGATTGTTGTTCTAACTTCTTGCTCTATGTTGATTTCAGTTTAAGTTGTCTAAACAGTTATGTTCTCATGTGATGCACATTACAAGTGCTGCCAATGCTGTGTAGTTTCTCAGACTTATATTCTGTCTATGCTGCTGTGTCTTAAAAATATATGAGTTGAACTGTGTCTCTATCTTGATTAGGGAACATAAACTGGAATGATATGGACAATACAGTGACCATAGTACATAGATATATGTTTGTTTCATGCTGTTATCCTGTCCACCTTACTACTGAACCGGTTTACCAAAATGAGTTTCGTATACTACAAGCTAAACCTGTGATGTGTCTGCTTGTTTCTCTTGTAGTATGCAAACAGAATATTGGAGAAGAGCACCCCACTATGCAATGGTAGAGAAAGTAATGCAGATAAGGTTCAAGATAGTGAGACAACCCTGTTGGTCTCCAAGAAAGGTGATAAAAACGATCTTGTAGACAGTGAGAAAACCCCACAGTCCTGCGCTGATGTAGTGTTCGAGTTACTGGCCAGTACCGCTGGCACAAGCTCTTCGAACTCGCTGCCTGAATCACTTTGGCTTCTTCAGTCTCAGCTACAAGTTGAAAGGCATCAGTCAGCTGTGCTGCGAGAAGAAGCCGAAGGACTGAGGAAGTCCCTACAGAATTCAGATGCGTACTTTCTTATGCAACAACAAGCGCTGGAGGATTTAAGTGCCAAACAAGAGAAAGTTAATAAGCTTGCTAAGCATCTTGCCAGCATTATGGGTACCCAGGATATTGTTTCTTGAACTCTTCTGAAGTGGTTTCAGTTCTGGACTTGTTTTGCTGCGGCGTTTATATGCTGCTTTGTTCCCTATATTTGCACTAGTGGCGAATTTTGATGCCCAGTGGATGTAATATGTGTAATAGCCATGATAGCCTAGCATAAGTTGCTTGCTTATTTATTTCCTTGTTGTCTTGTTTATTTGTTTGCTACTAGTCAGTGCAGTTCTTTTTCCGCGGTTTGCTAGTGGCTGCAATAACCTATTTTTTAAAACTAGGCCACAATAACCATGGGCTAATATTTACTGTAGTGACACTGGGCCTCCTACAAGCCGTAGAAAAGTGGGCCTTCTACGGGCCGTAGAAACAGTAGGCCTTCTACGGGCCGTAGAAACAATGGGCCTTCTACGGGCCGTAGAAACAATGGGCCTTATACGGACCGTATCATCAATGGGCCTTATACGGGTCAGATGATCGACACAAACATGGGCCAATAACGAGTCGCATTATGGCCGTAAACGGGCTAGAGTTGAATCGTCCGCTCATGGGCCGACCATAACGGGCCATCGTTAATAGGCCGTATTTGATGACGCTATGAAAACGGCCCAATGTATAAATGGACCACAAACGGGCCGACTGTAACCACGGGCTGAATTTGGCCCACAAGCAGAAAATGACAGTAACGGGCCGTAAGTAAACGAATGCTGGAAATGAGCCCAAGAATAAATGGGCTCTGAGAAGGCCGAAAGATAACATGGGCTGGAAACGGCCCAACGGAATAACGGGCCGTTAATGGGTATAAAGTGATACACTGTTCATTACAGGCCATTTTCACCACGGGCCGTTAATGGGTGTAAAGTAATACACTGTTCATTACAGGCCAGTTTCACCATGGGCCGTTAATAGGCCAAGAGTTACTAGGGCCTCATATGGGCCGAAAGACGTCATGGGCTAGACGTGAAAACGGGCTGGAATCATATTGGATGGCCCAGATGATGCTACTGGGCCTAATTCGGATAGGGCGTAACGGGCCTTGGGTTAGCGGGCTGTAAATGGGCTATATGCGAACAGGCCGTTAACAGGCTTTCCATGGGCCGGCCCGCCACCTTTTGACCAAGGCAAATGGGACGGCCTTTTCACAGGAATGGGCCTCTGTTGGGGCTGTGCCATGTGTCGACGTATCATAGGTGCCTATCCGACCCACTAACGAGCTGACACGTGTTTCGTCCGGCCAATAAGAATTTTACACGTGGAAATTTCCCATTGGTCGGGGCTGTTAACGGGTTATCGGATCCGAAACCGGACTCAATAGCTTAACGGCGTTCCGTTACGGTGGATGCCACGTGTCGGTCACCCTTGACGAAAGCACTTCTGTGACGCGCGATTTATCGTCATGGAAGTGGACACTCCGTGATGATAATTTTGGTAATGTCATGGAACACTTCTACGACAAAGACATGTATGACTATCTTGATTCTGTCATAAATTTTTCATGGATGTACATGCATGACAAAAAACGCGACCTACTGTCACAAACACGTATCATCACGGAAGTGTATTTTTTTGTAGTGCCCACACCCAAAAATTCCCCCCAAATCCGATTCAACCGCCCTTCGGCCAACTAGCCAATAATATTCCCCAAACCCCCTCCCCACTGTCCCCCTCCGCTCCATTCTCTCCGCCAAAGCCGCCCTCTCTGCCGCGCCGATACATCGGCGCCGCGGTTCAGCGATCCTCTCGCTCCCATAGTACGCTCAGAGACTGCTGTCCTCAGCCGCGCGCCACCTCAGCTACGTTCTTGTGGAGGCGACGCCGTCAGACCGCCACCGCTGGAGACGTTAGTGTGGAGACGCACGGCGGTAAGCTTCTCCACGATGCACGCGATTCTAGATCGAGGCCCTGCTCATGTCAAGTAGCGCTGAATGTTAGCCGATAGACGCCGTTAATCTCACTGCTTGCCAAAGTAGTTTATCGTCAATATGCTCGCTTAAGAAGCTTCCTTGCCTCGTTCTCGCACTCAATCTGCTTAGCTGAGATGGCATGCCAAGGCCGATTAGTTGCTAAAATATCCTGCCATATATTTATTGTGACGTAGATTGCCATGGTCTAGTAGCCAATCTGTTAGGTGAAATAGTTCTACACCGTTTTAAACTTGATCTTTGTTGCTGTGATGGCCTTCGATAGTTCGATGGCTGTGTGCTCGGCCTCATTGACTGCTGAAATAGCCTGCCATAATTTGGCACTTAAATCTGTTTGCTGAATTAGCTTTACATATATTTCGTTACTTAGATCTGCTCGTCCAAATATCTTGCCATAGCTTTAGACATCGACCTAGGTATTTTTTTTGGACTTCATAAAAAAGCATATATGTTTTTCCTGTAATATCTAGTAGAAGAACTAATTTGTATGTCTAACAGATGGACATGACTTGGATAACTTCTGCTCAAAGATTCTCCGCTGCATATGTCGAGGGGGTTGAAAACTTCATGAACTTTATCAGAGCTGAGTACGGTGGTCTGAAATCAGATGTTCTCTGCCCGTGTAGTAGTTGTATGAATTCAGTTACAAGACCCCCAGTCAATTGTGCAAAATCATCTACACTTGTATGGGATGTCGGTCACATATACTAGGTGGGTTTATCATGGTGAAGCTGTGAACGTCAATGTTATTGACTACGTGGAAGCAGCAGATCACCATCTTGATCTGCCTGATGCTCAGGTGGAAGAAGAGGAGGAGGAGGTGGTGGCGGAGCCAGTGAGTTTGACCAACATTGAAACAATGCTACGAAATGCTCGTGCATTCCGTGAAATTTCACCTGCAGAAGAAAAACGGTGGGCCCGCATGTTGGAACAATGCAACGTTGTTGTCAACCTAGGAAATAAGTTGTCAGTATTCTCAGCTATGGTCACCTTTCTTCAGGTGAAGTCATCTGAGCGGATGACCAACAAATCATTCGATGCGATGTTGGCTGCTTTCCGCAAATCTTCCCCAGATGTGTCTGAGCTGCCACACACCTACAGTAAAACAAATAATTTCCTTCGTGCAGTTGGAATTGGATATGATATGATCCATGTTTGTAAGAATAATTGTGTTCTGTTCCGGAAGGATTATGCCAACTTAAGTGAATACCAGAAATGCAAATCATCAAGATGGAAAGATGGCGATGATGTGAAGAGGATTCCTCATAATGTTCTGAGACATTTTCCAATTACACCAAGATTGCAGAGGTTGTTTCATGATGCTGAAACAAGAGAGGATGTACTGTGTCATTCTAGGAACCAGGAGTTCAGAGATCAAAATGTAATGAGACATCCATCTCATGGTAGTGAGTGGAAAAGCTTCAATGATAAACACAAAGAGTTTGCTACTGACCCGAGAAACATTAGACTTGGCTTAGCTTCAGATGGATTTAACCCATTTGGCCACCAGAGCGCCACATATAGCCTGTGGCCAGTGCTTGTTATCCCTTACAACATGCCTCCAAATTTCTGCACCAAAGAATCATACTACATGATGGCCTTGCTCATCCCAGGTCCAAAAAGTCCTGGAAAGGATTTTGATTTGTTCATGGAGCCTCTTGTGGAGGAACTTCAACAGCTATGGAAGGGTGTTCTCACTCGAGACCTATATAGCATCCCACCAGCTGATTTCTTTCTGCGTGCTGTTATAATTTGGTGCATCCATGATTATACGGCTTTGGGCACTATGTCAGGGCGAACGACACATGGTTACAATGCATGTGTTATTTGTGACAGAATCATTGTCATACGCAATACTTAGCAAGATCTGTTACATTGACACCGCCATTTCTTGCCAAGGACAAGCCGCGATCCTAGAAAATACCAAGGCATGTGTTCAATGCAAAGCATGAAAACCATGATGCGCCAAAGAGGCTCACCGCCGATGAGTTGCAAGTGGAATTAGATAAGGTCAGGCATATTACACCAGGAAACCATCCTGGTAATGGTAGCGGGAAATGGAAGCGTGGCAGGGTAGAAGAGAGATTATTGTTTACCCGCACGTCCACTTTGTGGGACTTGGAGTATTGGAAAGATTTGGATCTGCGGCATAATCTTGATGTGAAGCACATCGAGAAAAATATATGTGACAGCATTATCGGCACACTTCTTAATATTGAAGGCAAGACGAAAGATACCTTAAAATCTAGGATTGATTTGACACACTTGGGTATCAAAAAGGATTTGGAGGTGCAAGATGAAGGTAAACCACGGGATATGGCACCAGCTGTGTACGTCTTGGATAAGGTAAAAAGAAAATAATTCTCATGAGGTCCTGCCACGTGTGAGATTCCCACATGGATTTGCTTCCAACCCTAAAAGGAGAGTCGCAGATGGAAACAAGGTACAAGGGTTGAAAACTCATGACTGCCACGCCCTACTTCAAAGGGTTTTACCTGTTATCCTTAGAGGATTGGGCCGCCCTAACTTATATAGAGCAGTTGCAGAGTTGGGACAATTCTTCGTGGAACTCGCAATAGGAATATCGGGATAGATGCTTTGGAGCGCCTTAGAGATAAGATACCAACTATCCTATCGCACCTTGAGAAGATATATCCTCCAACCTTCTTTGATGTGATGGTGCATTTGGCTGTTCATCTACCTGATGAGGCACTACATAGAGGTCCAGTACAGTATGGCTGGATGTACCCTATTGAAAAGCGACTAGGCACTTTCAAGGGCTATATTAGGAACAGAGCTAGACCCGAGGGTTCCATTGCAGAGACCTACATTGCTATAGAAGCGTTGACATTCTGCTCAAAATACATTGAAACAAATTGATCAGCTTAGCAAAGAGGTGGGTGAAGACAATCTCGGCTCAATGTTTTCGATTATTCTGCTCGAAAGTTAGGTGGAAGAGTCGACAAGAGGACAAACCTAAAGATTTGGACAAAATGGTTTGGTATGTGTTGAATAACTGTCCTGAGATACTACCTTATATCAAGTAAGTGCAGTACTGTGGCTTATACATCGTAATCTACTAAACTTGCAGCACATTCTTATATATTTATATGTTTGACGCGATCACTATGTTGTGCAGCATCTACAAAGAGGAGTTACTGCAGCACCTACAAAGAAACATTGACAAACTGGTTATGGCAGGATTTGCGAAATGGTTCAAGAACCATGTAAGCTTTTGAAGTGCACTATCAGTTTTTTTAATATATTGAGTACATAAGATGATTAGCTTGTTTATTTTCTAACCATAGGTTAAGAAGATGCAGGAGGATGGGCAGGCAGTTGATGATGCCCTTTACTCACTAGCAATGGGTCCTGATACTCGGGTAAGACATTATGATTCTTGCATTGTTGGAGATGTGCGCTACAACACCCTTGCACGAGACAAAGGCAGGAAGACACAAAAAAGTGCCATCATGAGCACGGATACGTATGACAAAGAGACAACTGAAATGTATGCTAACATAACAGACATTGTTCAGTTGCAGTATATCTCTAGTTTCGAGGATCATCGGTGTGTGGTTCTCATAGTCATCGTTGGTATAACCTGTTTTCCAGGATCGCAAAACCCAGAGCTAATGATTATTTCAAATCCATCAATGTCAACGCGGCGTACCAGACCAACGAGCCTTTTATTTTAGCAAATCAAGCAACACCGATGTTTTTCTTGGAAGACACATGTCACGCCCAATATGCGACCCTATCCAAAAGGAACTCGAAGGTCCCACCAAGGATAGACCCGCATATTGAAACGATTTTGCAAGGTGGTATCATTACATCAACATTACATAATGGATGGGGATACATACATAAGGCACAAATGCCACAAGAATACATCAACATCATATACAAGATCAACATCCGACTACGGATGAACATAAACAGAAGCTCAAACGACATCCACCCTGCTAGCCCAGGCTGCCGACCGAACCTATCCCCGATCAAGAAGAAGCGTAAGAAGAACTCCAAAACAAGCAAACATCGCTCTCGCGTCATGATCATCGCAAACCTGTACCTGCAACTGTTTGTGTAGTAATCTGTGAGCCACGAGGACTCAGCAATCCCATTACCATGGGTATCAAGACTAGCAAAGCTTAATGGGAAAGGAAGGGATAAAGTGGTGAGGCTGCAGCAGCGACTAAGCATATATGGTGGCTAACATACGCAAATGAGAGCGAGAAGAGAAACAAAGGAACAGTCGTCAATTAGTAATGATCAAGAAGTGATCCTGAGCCCCTACTTACGTCAGACATTACCCAGAAACCGTGTTCTCCTCTCGATCAACCCCGAAAAGAGACACTCACGGTTACGCACACGGTTGGTGTATTTTGGAAGAGTTTGCTTCAAGTTTACTACAACCGGATATTAACAAATTCCCATCTGCCACACAACCGCGGGCACGGCTCTTGAAAGTTTATACCCTGCAGGGGTGTCCCAACTTAGCCCATGATAAGCTCTCGCGATCAACGAAGGATATTCCTTCTCCCGGGAAGACCCGATCAGTCTTGGAATCCTGCCACAAGACATTTCGACAACAATAAAACAAGACCAGAAGACCTCCCGGCGTGCCGACACCCCGATAGTAGCTGCACAGATCTCGCCTCGTGCCACGACCGGATGAGCAGACGACGGCAACCGACGATGCCCCAAGTTGCCTAGGGCGGCACCACAAGTGGCTCGGTTTGGACCAACACTTAGACAAGCATTGGCCGGGGGCTAAAATAAAGATGACCTTGGGTTAATTACTCCCAAGGGAAATGTAGGTGGTGGTGAGGCAAATGATAAAACCAATGTTGGGTCTTCTTTGGAGGAGTCTTATTCAAAGTGAACTGTCAAGGGGTCCCATAAATCACCCGACCGCGTTAGGGACGCAAAATCCGGGAACATAATATCGATATGACGGAAACTAGGCGGCAAGAGTGGAACAAAACACTGCATAAGGCCGAGCCTTCCACCCTTTACCAAGTATATAGATGCATTAATTAAATAAGATATATTGTGATATCCCAACAAGTAAACATGTTCCAACAAGGAACAACATCTCCATGTTCCAACAAGGAACAAACTTCATCTTCACCTGCAACTAACAACGCTATAAGAGGGGTTGAGCAAAGCGGTAACATAGCCAAACAATGGTTTGCTAGGAAGGGTGCAAAAGGTTAGAGGCTGACATGGCAATTTGGGAGGCTTGAGGAACAAGTGATAGGTAGCGCAGCATAGCGATAGAACGAAGCAACTAGCATAGCAATGATAGTTGTGAGATCCAGGGTAGCGGTCATCTTGCCTGAAATCCCGCAAGGAAGAAGAACGAGTCCATGAAGAAGATGAAGCCATGAAGACGAACCAAGCGTAGACGAACGAATCCTCACGATCGCAACGAAACGGGAACTAACAAGAAGCCCACAACATGGTGAACAGACCACACAAGAACAAGGCCTGATGCACAACAAGCATGATGCATGACAAAGCTACATGAAGCTACTCATGGCAAGAGATGATGCAAACAAGAACAACACATCAAAGCAAGTTTAAATGAGGCCGGGAACAACATAGAACAATTCCGGTAAGTCCTCATATGCAAATTTCCAAATTGGTCCAGATCTGAATAAACCTTATGCTCAAGTTGTTAAACAGCAAGTTAAGATGCACCACGATGATCTACACGAAATTCTAGTCAAGTTACATATAAAGTTCATTAAATTCGGAGTTACGGCCTAGAAGATATGAGCAAAACAAGATAAGCATGGCATTGATGCAAAATGCATACAAACATCAAGCAAACACCTCAAAACAAGGATGCAACATGATAATATGAAACTACGTGCAAAATCAAGCAAGTTTCATATAGAGCACACTCAAAACGGAGCAACGGTGCAACACATACACTCTACAAGGCATAACAACAATCTGTCCAAAACAGCAAGTAGGCATATTGCAAGCATCAAAACAATATGCTACAGGACCTCAATATGAAAACAAAAGGCATGGGCATGATGTACAGGTAAAGCATGACAAAACATGAACACTGAGCTATCTCCAGAAATCACTAGAACATGCTCAAAATGACATGGCAAGATTGCAAATAATAACAGTTTGCAGACTTTGCGTAAATAACATCAAAGTTGCAATGTTTAGAGCTATCAAACAACATGATACAGGAACTTATCATGGCAAACAAAGGCATGGCATGAATCTACTAATAGCATAGAACAAAAGTCCCTTACTAACCATGAGCCAAAAAGGATCATAAAATATGATGGCACCCATGTAAACATGGCAAGTTATATTACAGATTCATACATGGCAGGAACAACAATAAGTAGGCATGTTGGTGAGCTTGAACCACTCACCACAGAGCAATACATGGCATGGCAAGGCACCCAAAAGTAATAAGACATGGCATAGAAGCTATACATGGCAAGAGCAAGTTTATATCATGCAAGGATCAACTACAACAAGCTTGGCAAAATTGAATAACATGTAAACAATCTGCCAGGAACATTTTATAGCAAAAGTAGAGCTCGATTGACTCAAGCTATGGCACTCCATAATTGCAAACAGGGGCATGGATGGATAGAGAAAGACATGTATAACAAAACATCCTTAGTGAAGTATCTCAAAATAAGCATGGATCTCTCTGTAGCATCAAGTTAACATGGCATAAAAATATCAGCAAAACAGGGGCTGAAATCAGCAACATCATGAAGCCTAGTTTGCATGCTTGTGCTAGTCACCACAGAGATCACAAAACTACATGGCATACACCCCTGTAAATATGGCATGGCATATTATAAAAATGACAAAAGTGCATGTTCTGATGAGAATCTGAAACTAACATCACATAGCCCTCTTCCAACAGCATTTCGGGCATCAAGATGAGCTCAAATGAAAATGATGCAATGAGATGAAATGATGTACTCGTCGAGACTAACATTTTGACATATTACACGCATGAAACGGAGCTACGGGTGCAGAGATATGATACGATGAAAATGCATGAAAATATTAGCAGATTCGGGGACTTAGACGAAATATACCCCTCCGAGAAGTCAACGGGATGAAGCGGTGCGGGATGGCGAGATCCGGGACGGAGGCCGCGTTTGGTACGGCGAACGGGTGGATCTCGTCCACCCGCGGTTGGAACTGGCCGGAGGGGGCTCCGGCGAGCGGTGGTGCGTACTCCGGCGAGGCGGAGGAGGACTGCGGCGGCCGGGCGACGAGGCGGTGGAGCGCGCGAGGCTCGGGACCAAAGGGCAGCGGCGCTGGGCGGCGCCGGGGCCGGAGGCGGTGGAGGCGGCGAAGCTCGGCGAAGCTCGGGCAGGAGAGCTGGCTCGGCGGCGCAAGAGCGGGCGGCGGCGGCGGGGCGAAGCGGACGGAGCGGGCGCCGCGCCGCGCCAGCGCGGGGATGGCGCGGGAGGCGGCGGAGGGCGCGGCGCACGCTGGCGGGCGGATCGCCGCGGCGGGCGGCAGCGGAGACGACGGGCGGGCGGCGGCGGCGCTGGCCGACCCGAGCCCCGATGGTCTTCGGCGGGGCCCCGCTGGCTCGGGCGGCTGGCGGCGGCCGGGAGGCGGCGCAGGACAGGTGCCGGCGCCGGATTCGTCTCGCGCGGGCGGCTAGACATGTCCGGTGGGAAGCGGACGTGTCCGGGCGCGAGGATGAAGAAGACTAGGGTTGGACCCAAATTTCGAGGGAGACACATATTTATAGGTAGAGGGTGCTAGGAGAGTCCAAATGAGGAGCGGTTTTCGGCCACGCGATCGCGATCGAACGACCGAGAGCATGGAGGGGAGTTTGCTGGGTTTAGGGCCACTTTGGAAGGGTGTTGGGCTGCAAAGAGAAGGAGGCTTTGCGGTTACCTGCTAACTGCTGAGTATCAAATGACCTCCAAATGACCGAAACTTGACAAGCGGTCACGGTGCTATACCAAGGCCGCTTGAAAACCTCAGTCCATTCCGAGACCGCTTAACACCCGCATACCTAAAAGAGGCAAAAGGGGCGCCGGAGACATAGGAGTGCCGGATTGCAAAACGGACAACGGGGAAAATGGTTGGATGCATGAGACGAACACGTATGCAAAATGAAATGCACATGATGACATGATATGAAATGCAGATGATGACATGGCAAAGTGCAACACACAAGCAAATGACATGGCAACGACAACGAATAACTGGCAGACACCTGGCGATCGAATCCGGGCGCTATAACACTCCTCCACTAACAAGAGATCTCGTCCCGAGATCTTAGGACCGAGACAGAAGGGAAAAGGGATGAGGTGAAACAAGAACTCAAGAGAAGAAGCAAAGAATCGAGAGCACACGAGAAGAAGAGAGAAACGACGAGAATGACGAGAATCGAAAGCTCACGGAATCAAGATAGACTCTGAAAGCACTCGTTCTGACCGAAGTGGTTAGAATGAGAAAAGAAACGAATAAGACTGAAAGGATTTAGGCAGCACTCTGGCTGAAAACGGAAGGATTTGAACATGAACTTCACAGATGGAATGACACCTGATGAAGACATGACACAAAACCTCCGGAAAGAATTAAAAGAGTGGAATGAAATGAGCTTAGAAGGAAGGGTTGAACGAAGTTGTTGAGAGAATCAACAACGAAAAGAATAAGCTTGTTGTGGACTTATGGGCAACATCTCAGTAATTATGAGGTGATAACCGGCCACAAACGGAAATGATTGGGTAGCTGAGAGGAACGAAGAAATGCAAAACTCCACTTCAAAAGAATACGGAGACTTAATTGCACTTCGAGATGAGAAGAAAAAAATACTTGAACTCCACCAACAAAATCTTGATGAACTCTTGAAGAAAAGAGTAAATCATGAAGAACCACCGTGAAGAACTCCGGTAACAAAAGGATGATGAGATAAAATGAACGAAGAAAGAATAAGATGAGCCTTGTGATGATTTAGATGGAGGTTTCGACAAAATAGTCGAGGAAAATTTGAACTCCGGAAAAGAAAAGATGAAAAGACTTGGAACTAGAATTTATTCCTCAAGAACAAACTCCGAAGGAAAGGATTAATCACTTCGAGGAAATAAGAATAAGATTTATTGTATGCTTATCCTTCATCAAATTAAATTGATGACAAGAAATGGATTTGGCATAATACTTATTCTTCTTGAAAAAGGATTGAGAAGTGACATATCGCAAACTTGAGAAGGTCTTCATGAACCACCGGTAGGATTGAAAAGAACGAATGAATAAAATGATAATTAAGGAAAAAGAATCTTGCACGAACCACCGTAAGAATTCGGAAATGACTGACGAAAGAGAATGAATCACCGGGAAGAATTAGAAAAGCACGAAGATACTTGAGGGAATTTAGAAAAAAGAGATCGAAGAGATCGCGAACTGATTAACGAATGCTTGAACGCAGCACCGGAAGAATATTGAGACGAACGAAGGGGCACGGATATAGAATAATTGGAGAACGACTTTGAAAACTTGGAACGAAGAAATCTTCCGAAAAGATGGCCTCTGGATGATTGAGACGGAAAGTAACTCCTGAAATACTCCGGGTGGATGAAAAGAGTTGCACAACTGGAAACAAATTGATAGGATAACATCGAGCTAGCACCATGAATCTCCAGGGGAACGGACAAGATTTAAGAGAAACTCTACTTCGGTCTTCAAAGGACGACGATAAACACCACCAAAATTATTGAGATACTCCGGTAGAATGGAAAGCAAAGGGGTTGAACCAACAATGAAATGATTTGAAATCGATCTTGGAAAAGGCAAGTGACTGATGATATTCATTCTTACGTCACACTTGAAAAGAATTGGGAATAACTCCGGGAAAATCAGAAGAGTCAGGTAAGATCCTGGGAAAAGACCTGTGGGTTACGGGCCACTAAAAGAAAACACCGTTGGAAAGGGATGTTGAACCGATAGATGATGCACCGGAAGAACTGAAATATTTGACTGAGGTGACAACCTCGAATTGATTAGAACACAGACGAATCTCCTGATATGTCTTCCGAACTCCGGAATGATAAACTGGCGAGAGGCGAACGAGCAAAGGGAAATATTTGAGCTGAGGAAAGAATATCATCAACACCGAAAAATGGAATTGAATCCACCGGAGAAGAAAAAGAGATGAAGAATGTCCACCGAGACGAGAATTCACCGGTTGAAATAATTGAGGGAAGACTGAAGAGGCTCCACACGAATGGAACTGATGGTCGAAAGAGACTCAAACTCCAGGAAGAAGAGGGTGGGAGGGCGGGAAAACAAAGGTAACTTGGAAGGGGAAATCGACGGATATCTTGAAGAGAAAAAACACCGGTTGAAATCATTGAGAAGAGAGAGCAAAAACTTCACACGAGTAGAATGGATACTCGATTACGGACTCCGGTTCCGAGAAGAAAAGGGGTGGGCGGGTGGGAAAATAAGACAACTGAGGATTGAATTCAAAGATGAAGAGGCTCGAGTCAACTTGACGAGAAATGCACCGGATGAAAGAGATGAGAACCAACGATCGGAAAACCAACTGCGTGATCCTAAAGAAAAATTTGAACGGGAAGAGGAGTAATTCAAAACACCTACGTCAAGATTCCTCACCAGAGCGACGAAGGGGCTGGGAGTAAAAGAATTCCTACTCCGATATAACTAGAATCCAAAATAGTTTTCTTCTAGACTCAATCGCGCCAAACTACACGATCAATCAAGGGGCTCCTAGAGTAGGTCGAGGCTCGATACTAACTTGTCACGCCTAATATGCGACCCTATCCAAAAGGAACTCAAGGTCCCACCAAGGATAGACCCGATATTGAAACGCTTTTGCAAGGTGGATATCATTACATCAACATTACATAATGGATGGGGATACATACAGAAGGCACAAATGCCACAAGAATACATCAACATCATATACAAGATCAACATCCGACTACGGATGAACATAAACAGAAGCTCAAACGACATCCACCCTGCTAGCCAGTGCTGCCGACCGAACCTATCCCCGATCAAGAAGAAGCGTAAGAAGAACTCCAAAACAAGCAAACATCGCCTCGCGCCATGATCATCGCAAACCTGTACCGCAACTGTTGGTGTAGTAATCTGTGAGCCACGAGGACTCAGCAATCCCATTACCATGGGTATCAAGACTAGCAAAGCTTAATGGGAAAGGAAGGGATAAAGTGGTGAGGTTGCAGCAGCGACTAAGCATATATGGTGGCTAACATACGCAAATGAGAGCGAGAAGAGAAACAAAGGAACGGTCGTCAACTAGTAATGATCAAGAAGTGATCCTGAACCCCTACTTACGCCGACATAACCCGTAAACCGTGTTCTCCTCTCGATCAACCCGAAAAGAGACACTCACGGTTACGCATACGGTTGGTGTATTTTAGAAGAGTTTGCTTTAAGTTTACTACAACCGGATATTAACAAATTCCCATCTCGCCACATAACCGCGGGCACGGCTCTCGAAAGTTTATACCCGCAGGGTGTCCCAACTTAGCCCATGATAAGCTCTCGCGATCAACGAAGGATATTCTTCTCCCGGAAGACCCGATCAGTCTCGGAATCCGGCTACAAGACATTTCGACAACAATAAAACAAGACCAGCAAGACCTCCCTGTGCCGACACCCCGATAGTAGCTGCACATATCTCGCCTCGTGCCACACCGGATGAGTAGTACGACGGCAACCGACGATACCCCAAGTTGCCTAGGGGCGGCACCGCAAGTGGCTCTGGTTTGGACCAACACTTAGACAAGCATTGGCCCGGGGCTTAATAAAGATGACCCTTGGGTTAATTACTCCCAAGGGAAATGTAGGTGGTGGTGAGGCAAATGGTAAAACCAATGTTGGGCCTTGCCTGGAGGAGTCTTATTCAAAGCGAACTGTCAAGGGGTCCTATAAATCACCCGACCGTTAGGGACGCAAAATCCGGGAACATAATACCGATATGACGGAAACTAGGGCGGCAAGAGTGGAACAAAACACTGCATAAGGCCGAGCCTTCCACCCTTTACCAAGTATATAGATGCATTAATTAAATAAGATATATTGTGATATCCCAACAAGTAAACATGTTCCAACAAGGAACAACATCTCCATGTTCCAACAAGGAACAAACTTCATCTTCACCAGCAACTAACAACGCTATAAGAGAGGCTGAGCAAAGCGGTAACATAGCCAAACAATGGTTTGCTAGGAAGGGTGCAAAAGGTTAGAGGCTGACATGGCAATTTGGGAGGCTTGAGGAACAAGTGATAGGTAGCGCAGCATAGCGATAGAACGAAGCAACTAGCATAGCAATGATAGTAGTGAGATCCAGGGTAGCGGTCATCTTGCCTGAAATCCCGCAAGGAAGAAGAACGAGTCCATGAAGAAGATGAAGCCACGAAGACGAACCAAGCGTAGACGAACGAATCCTCACGATCGCAACGAAACGGGAACTAACAAGAAGCCCACAACATGGTGAACACACCACACAAGAACAAGGCATGATGCACAACAAGCATGATGCATGACAAAGCTACATGAAGCTACTCATGGCAAGAGATGATGCAAACAAGAACAACACATCAAAGCAAGTTTAAATGAGGCCGGGAACAACATAGAACAATTCCAGTAAGTCCTCATATGCAAATTTCGAAATTGGTCCAGATCTGAATAAACCTTATGTTCAAGTTGTTAAACAGCAAGTTAAGATGCACCACGATGATCTACATGAAATTCTAGTCAAGTTACATATAAAGTTCATTAAATTCGGAGTTACGGCCTAGAAGATATGAGCAAAACAAGATAAGCATGGCATTGATGCAAAATGCATACAAACATCAAGCAAACACCTCAAAACAAGGATGCAACATGATAATATGAAACTACGTACAAATCAAGCAAGTTTCTTATAGAGCACACTCAAAACGGAGCAACGGTGCAACACATACACTCTACAAGGCATAACAACAATCTGTCCAAAACAGCAAGTAGGCATATTGCAAGCATCAAAACAATATGCTACAGGACCTCAATATGAAAACAAAAGGCATGGGCATGATGTACAGGTAAAGCATGACAAAACATGAACACTGAGCTATCTCCAGAAATCACTAGAACATGCTCAAAATGACATGGCAAGATTGCAAATAATAACAGTTTCAGACTTTGCAGAAATAACATCAGGTTGCAATGTTTAGAGCTATCAAACAACATGATACAGGAACTTATCATGGCAAACAAAGGCATGGCATGAATCTACTAATAGCATAGAACAAAAGTCCCTTACTGACCATGAGCCAAAAAGGATCAGAAAATATGATGGCACCCATGTAAACATGGCAAGTTATATTACAGATTCATACATGGCAGGAACAACAATAAGTAGGCATGTTGGTGAGCTTGAACCACTCACCGCAGAGCAATACATGGCATGGCAAGGTACCCAACATTAATAAGACATGGCATATAAGCTATACATGGCAAGAGCAAGTTTATATCATGCAAGGATCAACTAAAACAAGCTTGGCAAAATTGAATAACATGTAAACAATCTGCCAGGAACATTTTATAGCAAAAGTAGAGCTCGATTGAGTCAAGCTATGGCACTCCATAATTGCAAACAGGGGCATGGATGGATAGATCAAGACATGTATAACAAAACATCCTTAGTGAAGTATTTCAAAATAAGCATGGATCTCTCTGTAGCATCAAGTTAACATGGCATAAAAATATCAGCAAAACAGGGGTTGAAATCAGCAACATCATGAAGCCTAGTTTGCATGATTGTGCTAGTCACCACAGAGCTCACAAAAATACATGGCATACACCCCTGTAAATATCGCATGGCATATTACAAAACACATGTAGGACTCAAGTTCATAGGGTGCACACATCAATCATGGCAAAAATGACAAAAGTGCATTTTCTGATGAGAATCTGAAACTAACATCACATAGCCCTCTTCCAACAGCATTTCGGGCATCAATATGAGCTCAAATGAAAATGATGCAATGAGATGAAATGATGTACTCGTCGAGACTAACATTTTGACATATTACACGCATGAAACGGAGCTACGGGTGCAGAGATACGATGCGATGAAAATGCATGAAAATATTAGCAGATTCGGGACTTAGACGAAATATACCTCCGAGAAGTCAACGGATGAAGCGGTGCGGATGGCGAGATCCGGGACGGAGGCCGCTTGGTACGGGCGAACGGTGGATCTCGCCCACCCGCTGTTGATCCGCCGAGGGGGGCTCCGGCGAGCGGGGAAAGCGATTCGGCGAGGCGGAGGAGGACTACGGCGCCGGGCGACGGAGGCGGGCGGCGGCGCTGGGCGGCGCCGGGCCGGAGGCGGGCGGAGGCGGCGAAGCTCGGGCAGAGAGCTGTGGCTCGGCGGCGCGCCGGGCGGCGGCGGCGGGGGCGGCCGGACGGAGCGGGCGCCGAAGGCCCGGCCAAAGCGGCGGGAAGGCGCGGGAGGCGGCGGAGGGCGCGGGCGACGCCGGGCGGTGGATCGCCGGGCGGCGGCGGCAGCAAGACGACGGCGGGGGCGGGCGCTGGCGGGCCGACCTGGCCCCGATGGGCTGGCGGGCCCCGCTGAGCTCGGGCTGCCTGCGGCGGCTGGGAGGCGGCGCGACAGGTGGCGGCGTCGGATTCGCCCACAAGGCTGGACATGTCCGGTGGCGGCGCGGACGTGTCGGCCGGGCGCGAGGATGAAGAAGACTAGGTTGGACCCAAATTTTGAGGGAGACACATATTTATAGGTAGAGGGAGCTAGGAGAGTCCAAATGAGGAGCGGTTTTCGCCACGCGATTGTGATCGAACCACCGAGAGCATGGAGGGAGTTTGCTGGGTTTAGGGCCACTTTGAAGGGTGTTGGGCTGCAAAGAGAAGGAGGCTTTATGTTACCTTGCTAACTGCTGGAGTATCAAACGACCTCCAAATGACCAAACTTGACAGCGGTTCACGGTGCTATACCAAGGCCGCTTGAAAACCTCGTCCATTCCGAGACCGTTTAACACCCGCATACCTAAAAGAGGCAAAAGGGGCGCGGAGACATAGGAGTGCCGGATTGCAAAACGGACAACGGGAAAATGCTCGATGCATGAGACGTAACACGTATGCAAAATGAAATGAACATGATGACATGATATGAAATGCAGATGATGACATGGCAAAGTGCAACACGCAAGCAAATGACATGGCAACGACGACGAATAACTGGCAGACACCTGGCGCATCGAATCCGGGGCGTTACAACACATTTGCACGTAGCGATGACTGGAGAGTATTGCAAAGGTTTGAGCAGAGGAATTCGTTTAATGAAGTTTCACAACAAGATGATGCTTACACTGCTCCTGATGTACAAGATAACACAGATGTTCCTAATATCTTTGAGAACCATCACGTCGATGACGCCGGCGAAAAGATTTCCTGTCGTGCTGTGGACATACAAGAGTTGATCTAGAATAAGCGAACGTTCGAGGACGTTGAGGACGAATAAGAAGATGACACCGTGGGGAATTACGATTCAGACTGATACACATGGCGAAGATGTTGACGCTGCTGCTGCGGATGATGATTACATTGGTTTTGTCGTATTTGCCTGTCAGAAGACGTTTTTTTATCTACTATGTGAAATTGTGTTTGCTATGACAACTGAAACCTGATGAACATGTTGTTTAGTATTTTGCTGTGAGAACATCACTTGTTATGTATGCTGATTTGTGTTTGGTGATTGTATGACAACTAAAACATGATGACATTGTTGTAGTTGTGCTCATATTTGGTTGTGAAACTTGAATTTGATGACATAGTTTGCTGTTGGACTGCAATTTGCTCGACGTCTTCGAATGAGAATAAAGCTGACCCGACAGGGCCTCTGCTATTTATTTATTTATATGAGCAAAGGGGATACCCCTGATTTCCGTTAATAGAAATCATTAGATGTTCACAACACTACACCCAGCTCGCTACAGTGTTTCATTCATTACTAGTTTCAGAAAGTGCTCATGTCGTAGCTAATCGATACATCACGAAGTGCTACATACACCGCAAATAAAGAGACAATCATCCTACAGAGCACATCGATTTTGCCCATTATCTTCACAAGCTCTTTCATCTCCTCATTGCTGTCAAGGCCGCTCAACAGCTGTTGCTTGGCCATGATCGAGGATCTCAGATCTTTAACCTTCGCTCTGCATCTTCCTCTTCCGCCGCTCCTTCGCCATTTGTCCAACACCCCAACCTGCTGGTATTGGGATTCCTCGGCTAACCAAATAATTAGCGTAGTTGCATTCCCCCACATCAGCAACTTCCCAGAAATACAAATCACACGAATATTCCCTTTTCTGCATGAATCAAATTGGAAGATCATCAACTAAACTATTAAAAAAGTCATCAACTGAAAGCAGCAGAACTACACTTAAACATATTATTACGCCATGATTCGGGCATTTGTAGAAGACTCAGCCAGGGTTGCGGATTGTGGTTGAGACGCGACGGATGGCTCTGCGTGATTTGCAGTAGTGGCACCACACCAACGGCAGCGGGTTGAGATGAGGAATCGCCTGCGGAGCGCGTGCCGGAGGGGGTGTGATGAGACCCATAGGCGATGGTACGGGTGGCGACTTGGCGATATTGGTTGTTGCTCGCTGAAGAGCAGTGGACGAGAAGCCAGCGGACATGGTTGCCGCGCCAGAGCTTCGATGCTAGGCGGAATAAGTAGAGAAGAGGAGAAGTAATGTTGGATATGTCAGCCATTACTTGCGAGTAGCATAGCACCATATATAGTCACAGCCTAGGTTTGATTCAACCAGCTACATGAGCACGCCTTTTCTTTTTCTAAAACTCGCAATGTCTCTTTATTGGTACACTAGCTTGTTCAGACGCCTTCCCAAGTCTTTGATTTTCTTTCCTTTTTTTGCGAGGAAGGAAGGAGGACCAAATTGAGAGTTCCGGGACTCAACCCAAGACCTCTCGGTTGAAAACCAAGGTGCTAGTCACTTATGTGGCTTAACGCCTCGTGAGGAGGACGGCAGATGAACGATTTTCCTCGCAGTTTTATTCCTATATATAAAAAGTATGCTATTTGGTGTCCACTTAGTCAACAAACGACAGCCAACCTTGACCGCTGGATTGACATTCAACGCCCGTCGCGCTTTCTTCGCTCTTCTTCCTCGAGCCGCTAAAGCTAAACCAGCGCCAAGGGACCGCCGCTTCCCGCCCCCACGGCTGGCTTGTCGGCGCTTCGGGAACGGGGGTCCCTGACTTGCTCGCTCGCGCCTGCGGCGTGGCTCAAGTGGGGCCCAGACTGCCCATCTTCATCACCAAGCTCAAGACCTCGCGAGGGTCCAGATTCATGGGCGGACGACAGGAAGCCTCCTCTGGGGCAGCCTCATCAGGCAGGCTCGCGCGGAGAGATCAAGGTAGGGGTACCTCGTGAGGATCCCATGATGCAAGCCATGACGAATCAAGACCAGGCGGGCGCCAGGTGGGCGCCGGCCTGCGAAGATTCCTTGTTTCCCCTTTGGTGCAAAGGGGGCAAGCGCAGGCTAAGGCATCATGCAAAGGTTACCATTCCGGTGCAACGAGACCAAGACCGGACAGACGGCAGGATGGAGGTCACCGTGGAGCCCAAGACGGCGTCATCACTAGTGCTTTTGGCAGCCGAAGACCACCTTTGGTCAGGATAACTTGTACTAGATGTTCCCCTTCAAAATAGCCAATTGTTGGCGCCCTTCCCGCTCATTATTTGGGGAGAGGCCCAGGGCCTCTATAAATAGAGCTAGCCACCACAGAGTAAAGAGAGGAGAGAGGATAGAGGGGATCCAATCGAGAGAAAGGTTGAGAGAGACCAAGTAGAACACCCCGCGCCAGCTCAAGAACACCCCTCGCGAGGCTGTTATTCCCTTGTACTGTTCATCATCAGCCCTAGAGGCAATCCACCACACCACACACTGGAGTAGGGTATTACACCACAACGGTGGCCCGAACCAGTATAAATCTCGTGTCCCTTGTGTTGTTCATCGTTTTCCATCCTAGTTCACGCGAGAAGATCGGGCGTAGATCGGTAGGAGAGAGATGTCCGCTACACCCCAAAGTTGTTCGAACCTCAAGGGTCCGCCGAACCCGAACCGACATTTGGCGCGCCAGTAGGTGCGCCGAATCTTTCTTCCGCTGTTCGCGCAGTGATCTCCCGTCGTGTCCATGGTCGACGCCGCCGGGCTCGCGCCGAGCACCGGTTGCTTGCGCCACCCGCTGCCGCCTGCACGGCGCCTCGCCGGAGGCCCACCTCGCCGTTTCGCCGCCGCCGCCAACGCCGCCACCGCCCGGCGGGAACAAGCAGCAGCCTCGCCCCAAAGATCCTTCGGGCGGCGGGATGGCCGCACCGCCACCCGCCGCTGACTCCAGCTGGTTCGTCGCCCCACGCCTGTCAGCGCTTCATGGACGCCAAGAAGCCTCGCTGCTTCCGCAAGAGAGCTCCTGCACTACCGCCCCATCGACGACCTCTATGAGGACTGGCTCACCTGCATTACCGAGCTCGTCAGTGCAGCAGGGGGCTCCCCCTTGTCGTCCCTCTCGCTGCCTCGCCCTCCGTTCCGCCGAGGGGGCGAGGATCCAGAGGCGCCTCCGCTGCCTCCTCCCCAAGAAGGCGCCTTGGCTCCAAGGCGCGCCGCCCGAGGGCGAGACCCTCCACGTCCGGCGCCTGTGCAGCAAGTAGGGAGCTGCCAAGAGATCCCACGTCCCCGAGAAGGTGCTCGCGCGCTCCCAGCGCCGGCACGCCAAGATCGCGTCCCTCCGCCTCCACGCCAAGACCCCGCGCTGCTCCAAGTGGCGGCGCGTGATAACCCCCAAGAGCAAGCCCAACACCAGCAAATATCGCCGGTGGCAACAGCCGGCTGCCTTGCCTTCACCCCTGAGCTACGCGGCGTCACGTGGCCAGGCAAGTTCAAGCCTGACCTGCCGCCTCGCTACGATGGCACGGCGGACCCCGCGGAGTTCCTACATCTCTACGAGCTGGGCATCGAAGCCGCCAACGGAGACAAAAAGGTCATGGCGAACTGGTTTCCCATGGCGCTCAAAGACGGCGCCCGCACCTGGCTCCTAAACCTGGCTCCCGGCACGACCTCCTCCTGGGGCGAGATGCGCACCCGCTTCATCGCCAACTTCTGTGGCACTTCGCGATCGCCCCGGCTCTGGGTGACCAAGCGCCAGATCAAGCAACAGCCGGGGAAACCTCGCGAAGTACATCCAGCGCTCAACTACGCCGCCAAGATCCCCAAGGTGACCGAGAAGCCATCATCTCAGCCTTCTCCGACGGCGTGCGCGACATCAAGATGAAGGAGGAGCTAGCAATCCACGAAGACCTGTGCACATCCCTGGAGCTGTTCAACTTGGCGACCAAGTGCACCAGGGCTGAGGAAGGGTGCCTCTCCCTCCTCGAGCTCCCGGCTACCAACCCAGAAGAGAAGAAGCTCAAGGCTAAGGATGTGAAGCGCAAGGGGGCTGCCGTGCTTGTAGCGGAACCAGACACCAAGCAAGGCAGGGATCAGCCTGAGTCTTCCAAGGGCAGCCGGTACTGCGTGTACCATGACCTCCACACCCACAACACCAACGAATGTCAAGAGCTCAGGGCTGTGCGAGACGGGCGAATTGGCCGACGCCCCGAGCGCAACGACAGGGGCTATGGCCGAGGTGGCGGATGATGGGAAGACCGTGGCCCTCGCCAAGGGTGGCGTGATCGACCTCGCGAGGATCGCTGGCAGGACGAGCCTCGCGAGGAAGGCTGGAGAGATCAGCCTCGCGAGGATCGCCCAAACGGCAACGCAGGTCTCCCTCCTCTGCCGCCACCACCAAGGAGGAATGAAGACCAACATCAAGACGATGGGGCTGGGGGCTTCCAGGAACCGCACGTCTTCAAGAAGTTTGCTCGCGAAGTGAATGCAGTCCTCCCCAAGCTTGAGGCTACGCGCCCTCTCAGGTGGTCTACATGCGCTATCACGCTCAGCTCAGCGGATCAGCTCAAGTGCGCGGCAACGGCCGGAGTCCTCCCGATGCTTTGCTCCCTACTATCAAGAATGTGCAGGTCACCAGACCTCATTGATGGCGGAGCAGACTCAACGCCCCATCCGCCGAGACGCTTGACAATCTCCGCGCCGATGATCAGCCTTCGCATAACCAAGCCTTTCTCAAGAGTCACGGATGGTTACACTGCTCCAATTGGGCAGGTTCGCCCCCGCCACCTTCGGCAGCGCAACAACTACCAAGACCGAGCTCATCGACTTTGACGCCGCCACATACGCCTGCCGCATAACGCCATCCTCGGGTACCCAGCCCTAGCTGTTCATGGCGGTGACTCACCATGGTTACAATGTCCTCAAGATGCCCGGAAGTGGTGGAGTCATCACCGCATTCTCGTGAAGAAAGGGACGCAGTATGCTCGCTTGAGCGCATGCTCCAAGCCGCAGCAATTGAAGATCCAGATCACAGAGCGGAAGACTTCCGAGGCGACCTCAAGAAGAAGAAGGCTTCGCCTGGCCCAAGCCACAAGGAGGCAAGCGCCCGAGGCGCTAAGGCCAGATTTGCGCCCGATCAGGAGCGCCACCTCTCACGCATAGGAAGGCGTGCCCGCCTCCTCCTCAGTGTGGCTCGGGGCTCTTTCTTGAGAGCCACCGACTTTGCCAAGGTCGCGAGGGAGGCGCTGGGGACCACTTGAGGGGTGCTTCCAGAACATTTCCTCAGAAGGTACAAGGCAAGGAAGACCAAACCTCAGGAGTTCATTGCAGAAACACCCAGAGCTACAGGAGTCGAGATTCATGCGCGGCAACCGCCGCTACTCCGTCAGAGCCCCACATCCAAAGCGAGGATGGTGGGCTGCGCGTCTGATCGACGCGCTGTGGCTCAACCGAGCGCGCCTCAGAGCGCCTTATGGCCTTCGCCATGGGGCGCTGCAAGGGACCACCACAGCCACGTCGCATGCCTTTCGCCCGCCGAACACGGTCGCCGCCATCAGCGCCGAGGAGCTGCTCGAGGCTCAGGAGGTCATGCATCGCGCGGTCCTGGCGGAGGTGGCGATGGCCCTCAAAGACCTACACGTTCCCCCGGAGCCTCCCGGCTCCCCGGCCCGAGGGCTCGTGGAGGACCGACGCCTTCACTGCATCGCCGCTTCTTCAAAGATCACTTCATCTTCAACAAAGATCGTGACATCTTTCCGTGTCCGATTTTAGCCGAGCGCCCACAGGTCAAGATTACTCCCTGTGCCGCTGGGTCTGTCCCCGCGGCATGTAACCATTTTGTTTATGCTCTTTACTTACCATGTTGGGGGTGCCCCTCGGGCTACATCACCCCCAAGCTGCTCAGGCCTGGCCCAGCGGCGTTTCCCGCATCTGCTTAAAATGAATTTGCTCTTTCCCGTGATTGTCACCTGCTGCTTATCATCATGCAAAGCACTTGCACGCTAAAAGGGGGGTACCTGAGCATCATGACTCATGGGCTCCTACTGGCTCTCCAGCTGAGGGAGTCCTGGATTAGGGGCTGTCCGGATAGCCGAACTATCATCACGGCTGGACTCCAAGACTATGAAGATACAAGATTGAAGACTTTGTCCTGTGTCCGGATGGGACTTTCCTTGGCGTGGAAGGCAAGCTTGGCGATACGGATATGTAGATCTCCTACCATTGTAACCGACTCCGTGTAACCCTAACCTATCCGCTGCCTATATAAACCGGAGAGTTTTAGTCCAGAGGACTAACAACAATCATACCATAGGCTAGCTTCTAGGGTTTAGCCTCCTTGATCTCGTGGTAGATCTACTCTTGTACTACCCATATCATCAATATTAATCGAGCAGGAGTAGGGTATTACCTCCATCGGGAGGGCCCGAACTGGGTAAAACATCGCGGTCCCTTGTTCATCGTTACCATCCGCCTAGACGCACGCTCGGGACCCCTACCCGAGATCCGCCGGTTTTGACATCGACATTGGTGCTTTCATTGAGAGTTCCTCCTGTCGCCACCCATAGGCCCGATGGCTCCTTCGATCATCAAGAACGACGCGTCCGTGGTGAGACTTTTCTCCCGACAGATCTTCAGATTCGGCGGCTTTGCATCAGGCCAATTCACTTGGCCATCCGAGCAGATCGAAGCCACGCCCCGCCATCGTGTCAGATTTGAAGCTTGAATTATACGGCCGACATCCGCGGAGACTTGATCTTCGACGGATCCGAGCCATAGCCAAGCGCCGCCAGACCGTCTCGGCGGGCATGATCTAACTCGCCGCCGAACAAAGGTCCCGAGGTCAAGATTAGTGTCCGCCCAACATTGATTCGAGCCGATCTCGCCGATCGAGGATGGTTGGTTGACACCACCGGGGCTGAAATATCTACGGCGATTAAGCCAACACAATCCATGTCCTTTGCGAAGACCGTGACTCCTGTGTGCCGGATTTCCATCCAACTCCGAACCTCCGCGCCCCAGCCAATCGAATCCGATCGGGCGCCGGTCATGGAGTTCACTACCATGACATCTTTTCGTGACTCGCCTTTGGCGACATCCTGAATTCACTAAAGTCTCTCTTTATCCGGAGAGCCATGGCCGACTACGGTCAGAAGGTTGGGATGCGGACGTCAAGAAATTCAACGCCCACCCACCACCCACTTCAGAGCCAATCGCCGAAAGCTTACACGACGTGCTCGACTTCGATTCAAGACATCGACGGTATGGACGACGATGTAAGAGACAACCATGAACCAGCGCCTATAGGATGCTGGACAACCACCTCATCCCATGATGTATACATGGTGGATACACCTAAAGGAAATGAAGACGAGGAACAACGGACGCTACGGAAGGATAAATCCTCTAAAAGCAGTCAAACGGCAACGTAAGCGCCGATCCAAGTCCCGGCCAACAAAGACCCAGCCATAGAGCAGGGCGAACCGTGGACGCATTTAACATGCTATCGAGCAATCGTCCAAACAAGACAACTTGATAAACAACCCGCCCCCGGCGAAGACAACAGTCCGGACGATCTCACGGACAAATTGTTGGAACAATAACTCCACAAAGGCTCGCCGCCACCGTGGTGTAGCCTGAAAAGCGTAAGCGGAAGCTCAAAACAGCGAAGATGCACTCAGAATCAGATGGAGCAGAGTATTCAACATCGCAGACAAATACGGCGACAGTTGCCGAACAAAGAGCTACCTAAAGAGAAAACTACTGCCCGAATTTGATGAGGAGGCCATAGAGCCCCCACAATCAAAAAGTAAGAAGGCCACCCGGCCGGATGGACGACCCCACGGCAAAAAATAGAGCGCAAATGGCGCCAAGACACAAGCTGGTACGCGATCCGCATAAGGATTCACATCAAAAGGATGGCTCAGCTTAGGTCCGCTTATGGGCTGAGAAAGCAAGCTCTTCAAAGCAATGCAACACGCCAAATATCCGAACATCACGGCACACACCCAACACAGGGCGCCGACATCCCCTATGTTTCACCGACGAGGTGCTGGATCATGAATTTCCAGCGGGATTCAAACCCGTAAACATAGAGGCATACGACGGAACAACATACCCTGGAGTCTAGATTGAGGATTACATCCTCCACATACACATGGCTAGAGGAGATGATCTCCACGCCATAAAATACTTACCCTCAAACTCAAAGGGCCAGCTCGGCATTGGCTTAAAAGCCTCCCGAAAATACCATTGAAGTCGGGAAGAGCTCGAGGATGCGCTTTCGCAAATTTTCAGGGGGCCTATGTCCGCCCTCCGGATGCAGACGATCTAAGTCACATAACTCAATAGCCCGGAGAGTCAGCCCGAAAACTCTGGAACAAGTTCCTTACTAGAAAGAACCAAATAGTCGACTGTCCTAACGCCGAAGCCTTAGCAGCCTTCAAACACAATGTCCGAGACGAATGGCTCGCCAGACACCTCGGCCAAGAAAAGCCAAGAACAATGGTCATTGCCGGATTTCGGGTTCCGCAGACCCTTTGAGGTTCAAACACTCGCGCGCGGAGATCCAACCTCCACCATCTCGCACTCGCCAATCGCTGGGACCTAAACTACTAAATGGAACAGCACAAGAGACACGAGATTTATACTAGTTTGGGCCACCGCTATGGTGTAATACCCTACTCTAGTTTGTGGTGTGGTGGATTGCCTCTGGGCTGATGAGGAACACATATAAGGAAGAACAGCCCCATGAGGGTCTGTTTCTGGTGGGTGTGATGAACTGCTAGGTGGTGTTCCGTCGTTTAGTTGAGGATCGGGTCTCTCGCCTTTCTCTCGATTCCAGATCCTCTACCCTGTGGGTGGCTACTCCTATTTATAGGCGAAGGCCCCGGCCTCTTCCCAAATATTGAGCAGGAAGGGCGCCAACAATTGGCCATTTTGAAGGGGAACAGCGGGTACACTTATCCCGACTAAAGTTGGTCCTCGCTGCCAAAGGCTCGTGATGATGCTCGCTGGGCTCCACGATGACTCCCTTCCACCGCTGGGGCTGGTCTTGGTCTTGTTGCACCAAACGGATCCCTTTGCTTGATGCTCTCGCCGCGCTTTTGCTCCTTTGCACCAAAGAGGAAAGGAGGACGCTGCTGGCCTGGCGCCTGATCGCGCCGCTGGTCGTCATGGCTTGCGCCATGGGCACCTCGTGAGGTACCCTGCCTTGAACTCTCCGCTCTCATGAGCCAGCCCGACGAGGCCGCGGCTCGAGGAAGCTCCTTGTCGCCCGCCCATGAGGCTTGGCCCTCGCGAGGGTCTTGAGCTTGAGTTGATGAAGATGGGCTGTCCTGAGCCTCCTTTGAGCCACACCGCAGGCCGCAGGCAGGCAAGTCTGGGGACCCCCGTTCCCAGAACGCCAACAGCCGCATTAACAAGCCTCATGACCCGCTTTTGCGCGGGAGAGGATAGCTGGCTAGCAAGATGCAGCACCAGCGACCCAAGTACATCCGAAGTCAGGGATGGAAAGAGGCAACCACTGCGCAACAAGGACCAGCGCCGGATTAAAGGGAACGGTCCAAAGAGCGCGGCAGTCAACGCCGGATTCAAAATCTCACGGCAATAAAAAACTGCCCCTTAAGGACAATAGCGATGAGCTATCCAACTTAAACAAAATCTTGGACAAGATATGTCAAATCCACAAGATTCTCTGGAGGCTCGCAAACCATACCCACGTAAATTGTTGTCTTCAAACAGTCCGCGGACTCAACGCCGAACACAAGGGGCTCGACACACCAAGTGAAGATGATGACGAGCACCACCAGCAGAGCCCCGGAAAACAAAATAATTTCCCACAAGAAGTTAAAATAGTAAACTCACTTCACGTGATAAAAGGAAAACAGAGCGGGCGCCCATTAAGACGCCGCTACGCACATACTACCCTAGCGGAGTACCAACACTGGTTGTCAAAACTAATCACCTTCGACCATCAGGACTACTCCGAAAGTATCCGGAACGTAGGATGGACTGCCTTGATAGTGGATCCTATAATCGAGGGATTCCAATTTACACAAGTCCTCATGGATGGTGGCAGTGATATAAACCTGATATATCAGGACACAATCCGCAGGATGGGGATAGACCCTACCAAAATTCGCCATAGCAACACCTCCTTTAAAGGGTAATGCCAGCCCATATGCCCATTGTACGGGCTCTCATCGCTAGAAGTTGTGTTCGGTTCATCCGACAACTTCCGTCATGAAAAGTTAGTCTTCCATGTCGCCCCATTTAAAAGTAGCCATCAAGCACTATTGGGACGCCAAGCTTTACCGCTTTAACGCAATACCGCATTATGCATCTCTAACACTTAAAATGCCCGTCCACGCGCATCATCTCATTAAAAGGAGTATTATGTTATTCGAGCACGTAAGAACGTGAGATCTGCCTTGATAGCCCCACACCTATCCGCCCGCTTAGTCAAAGAACCTCGAATAGGTCATTCAAACCCGGACACGGCTAGACGAGTCCGGCGCTTACTAGCTGCATACCCCATACAAGGGGCTGCATGCATGTACAACAAGAGACAATAAAGCTCAATTTTATTCACTTCTTCGAATCGTACTGCTTTTTTAATATAAAGTACATCTTTTGCACGATCCTTTTTCTTTTTAACTAAGTTCCTCTCTTTTACAGATGAACAATGTGCTACACCCGTCCAGGATACGGCACAACGGAGACACAGGCTCAAACATGTAGTAGGGACCCGTTGCAAGGATTCTTTTCAGATTAAGACCCTGCGTAAACCTTTTTTACTGTCTCTTGTTGATATACATCCCCCGGTTTCTTACTATAACCGAGGAGGAGGCTGGCGTTTTGGCATTGGCCGCACCAGAATTTTTATGCTGCACTCGACACCAGGGCTCAGGCATTATTCTGCCTGCTTTTATAAAGACCGAATACCTTAGGGAGTGTTCGCGCCTCGAGTTAGGCCTTATATGCATCAGCTCCGAATCATGTCTTTGGTCAAATGTTGGGTTTGCCCGCCCCGTGTTTTGCTGCCTTACGCTCCGCTTCTATCGCTAACGCGGCACTGGAGAACTACTCGTGATTGTCCCCTCGTTCGGCCGGGCGAAAGCACCTCAAGAGAGAAAGCCGAAAACTGACCGTCATGATATAGCGAGAGACTGGTCAACCACTCGATGACTCACCGAATGTTTAGAATTCCTCCAGATTAACAAAGGACCGGTTTTGGTCAGCACATACGCACTTCGATTCGGGAGAGTGCGGTATTCTGTGGGCTATATAGTAGCCCCACCTCGAACTCCTATGGCTAAGTGAAAGTGATAAAGCATTATAGTCCGTTGCCTAGTTTGCTACGCTACCACCTCCTTAACAGGACCAAGACGTTGATTAGTGTGAAAAGTGCTTCTTTGTAAACACCCCGCACTATGTGCGTAAGCCAAGGACTGCCATCTTTCAAAGTTATATATACATATACATAAACGGCCGATAGGGAGTAGTTTACTACTTGAACGCACAAGTATAAAAAGCTCTTATATTCTATTGAAACATTGTTTTCACAAATCATACATGTCTTTTAAACATAATATCCTTCGAGCATCTGCCTCTATTAAACGAAGCGCCCGCAGACTTCCTCAAAGTAGTGCTTGGCAGGTACTCGGCTTCTGTCCGAATCTTGGGATGCAACATCGGTGGCCTTCATCTCTGCCCAAGATGTCTTGACACGGGCAGAGCCATCCGCGCCCTCAATACACGCCGACCGCTTAATTGCGCCGATTCATGTACCGCACAAGGAACCGCTGCACTAAACCAAAATAACTCTTCTTCGGGTCCGCCCGCCATGAATGAGTCATGACATGCTTCATGGCAAGTCCAGATAATCGATTCAGCTCGCCCATTCGCCAACCGATCGTCAACGAAAGAGGACGCCCGACTATGGAATTTGCACCAATATAGCTCTTCCTTCGTGCCCCTTCTCGCCTCGGAAGTGCTCAATCGCGTACTCAGCAGCCGCCGCTAAGTCCAGATAAGCATCATCCTAACTCCACAACTTGTCCAATCGAGCATACTTTGATCCCAGATATTTCTCCGCAGTAAACGGTTTTCCAGCCGCAATAGCCCCGCCCGACTCAGCTCCTCCTTGGCAGCTCTCAAAGCCGAATGGGCATCCTTGATTCGGCGGCCTTTTTCAGCCCTCTTGTTCGCCGACGCTCTTTTTCAAGAACCTCGCAGCGATCGGTAGTATTCTTCAACTTTCCGCCATATCGCCATTTCCTCTTGCTTCGGCAAAGGAGCAGCCTGCTCGCTTTAGCTCTTCGCCACCCTTAAAGCGGCCGATTACTATTTCGCTTGCTCTTCGTCAGCGAGTTCCTCCCGCAGCTCCTCCACAAGAGCTGCACCATCTGCATTAAGCATACACGTAGTAAGGCATGGGCGCCAAGCTCCCTTACCAGGTGTCCACGAGAAGTCGATACCTTGTGACTCGTCAAACCGCTTATTGACCAGCTGATGTCCGTGATCCGCTTCGCTGTTGCCGCTTAGTTCGGCATATTCATCAGTCCGCTGGCCACCGGACGCCCGCCACCTATTTAGGAGCGGCAATATGTTATAATCGAGATTTTGATCCTCGCACGATGTCAATTTTGACAACATACCGAGTCTCGTGGGCTACTATCTATACAGGCGATTCTATATGCATAACCGTTAGAAGGTACATCATTTCACAGATTTCAAACCCGCCAAGAAGCTTCGACGGTTTCATGCAATCCGCCTCCATGGATGCAATTCTTTCAATCACTGCATCCATTAGCACACGGTGATCCTCTCGAGATAGCCGCTGCTCGGAAAGCAGATCCTTCACTCCTCCGACCGAACACCACTTGGCGCCGGACCTTCCGCCCCGCCTGACTTTGGGGAACCCTCCGACGACACCTCGTGGTCGCCCGCCCGCATGAGGGTGCGACAGGTGGAGGCGTTCGCCTCCATCATCTCCGAAGAAGATCCCCAAAGATGAGCTCACGAGAAGGGCTGAGATCTGAACTACAAGGTACAATTTTGGTTATCTTCAGAAATAAATACAGGGATGTTCCTTAGTTACAAAACCCCTTCTTTTTTACTTACGGCTCGCTGGAGGGCTGATCCCCTTGGGGAAATAGTGCGGCTGGGGTACTTCTCAGCGCCGGACTCTCTGACGAAGATTTCTTTCCCCTCTTCGAGGCCTTGACCTCCAGATCTTCCAAGCTGTCCTCTTCTCTCCTTGGAGGGTGGGACTTTGATCCTCCTCCTCAAAGGCCTCCTTCAGGAGACAGCTTGCTTCCCCGCCTCGCCTTCTTTAAAAGGCGCGCCTTCAACATCTTGGCCAAGATGGGATCCGCGTGTTCTCCGGGAGGGAGCCGACACCTTATTAACTTTGCCTTGGCTATCCACTCCTGCTCAAGAAATGGCCTTTAAAGGGCATGTATATGATAAATGAATGAACAGCCTGTCCGGTTACAGGACTACTTACTTGAGTATCCGGGCGATTGCAGCTTAGTCCTGCGCCCTCGGCCAGGTCCGACACTTCTTCTGATCCAAGAACAGTTTATACATCTCCACGGGCGCCAGACGATAAAATTTTGAGAGCTCGTGGTCCCTCCCGATTAAATTCCCACAAAGCGGAGGGGGCGACGCTTGCAGGCGTAAGGCGCCAATCAACATAACTCTGCGCCACCGCAACCAGATTGATCTCTTCTTGAGGTCTCGAATACAGCCTCGCAACAAAGGAACGCCCTTGACGGCCCCCGGCCGAGCCCCTTGTTGACCCATGACGCCAGCCGCTGTGGTGGACTCCGAGCGAAGGCGGAAGCGCCACCCATTTGGTGCCCCTAGGAGTTGTGATATAAAACCACCCCGCTGCACAAACCAAGCTCCTTCTTGAAAAGAGCCCTCGGCCACGGAGCATCAAGACATTTGCTTATGACCGCCCCTCCAGACTCGCTTGCTGCCCTCGATCATCTTTGGCTCCACCTTGAAGGTCTTGAGCCACAATCCAAAGTGAGGGGTAATATGGAGGAAGGCCTCACATACGACAATGAATGACGAGATATGGAGGATGGACTGGATTCAAGTCATGGAAATCAGCCCATAATAAAACATGAGCCCTCGCACAAAGGAATCCGCGGAAGCCTAAACCCCAAGGAAGTGAGACACTAACACCACGCTCTCGCCGGCTCAGGAGTGGGAATTACCTGCCCTAGAGCAGCAGCCTATGCGAATCTCACCGTTAGATACTCGGCGCCTCGCAGCTTTAGCACATCTTCTTCTGTGATGGAAGAAGACATCCATCGGCCGTGCTGGTCGGAGCCGGACATCCTCGAGGGTCCGAAGCGCCTAAATCTGAAGGTTTGGGTGTTAGAACTCGAAGCGCGAGGCGAACTTGATGGAGGGTGTAAAAAAGAAGACGGCCTTGGTCTCATTATAAAGAGGTTGAATACCAAGAGCCCTCCCCGTGGTCGATTAGGACTCGCCTTTGATAGAGGAGGCGTGCCAACGGGCACGGTTGGGTTACCCACGTCCGTATTGATGGGAATCCCGGAATAAGGGGGCACGATCTATGCTTTGATAAGACGTGCTGTGAAACCGCCCGCTAAACGCTACTGAGGTGGAACAGTAAAAAACGATTCATATAAAGGCCTGGCCGAGGTGTGATGTCACGCCTGAATACGCCCACAGATCTATGCAAAAGTTATTCTCTCTAAAGTGGTATGTGGAACTTGTTTTGCAGAGACGGACACTATCCTTGTGTTCAAAACCTTCTATGAAGTATTCGGAGGAGGAACCCACTGATGAAGTCATGTACCTGGGGTAGGGTCATAGGCCTGCCCAAAGGTACCCTCCACAAGGACACTCGCAAGAGAAGCGACCTTCCAGTCGACCTGGTAGGTTTCCACTCGACAGATTCAAAGACACTCGACCACGAAGACCCACTCGACCACCAGGAGTCCAAGAGCCACTCGGTGCCCGAACGGTCTGTAGTTAAATAGTCTTTATGATCTTAATGACATTTTATGTAAGGCGCTACTAAGAACGCCTAGCCTTAACGCACCTTAAACCCTCGCACACGTACGTGGCTGGGGTCCCCGGCGACTTATATAAGCCACCCTCCACGTAGAGGGTTCGCACCTCAGAACACATAATGATATAATCCAATCGAACGCCCTGCCCGAGACGATGGCTATTACTTCCTCCAAGAAGGGCCTGAACTCAGAAATCCCTTTGCGATACAACTAATCCATAGCTAGGATCTTGCCTCTCCATACCTACTCCCCATTCCCATCGCCGACTTAGAACCACGACAGCTTGGCGCCCACCGTGGGGCAGGTGTTCTAGCGATTTGTTGGAGAAGGATTCTTTCGATCTCCTACATCATGGTTTCTGTGGAGTTCTGCTGACGCCACGAGATCCGCCTCGTGCGCCACGCTCGCACGACGACTCCGCTTGGCTTCAGGAGGCTCCACTCGACGTGGACGCGCCCCCGTCTGCTGGGCGACACACTTTCGCTGCAGTGTCCGTGGGCGCCCTCCTCGCTGGCAACCGCCGACCCAAGATGGGTCGGCTCGTGCCGCTTTCGCCTCCAGCCTCCCACCGCGCAAGCTGCCCGGCCGGTCGAGGCTTCAAGAGCTGGGTGAGGCATTCGGTGGCCCGCCACGGCCACCCCCAAGTCAAGGTGATCGAGCCCGACGAATCTCTACGGCCTGTTCGACCTGGCCGACTGCTCGCAGAGATCGCGTCCAATGCGATAGCAAAGGACCCGGCGGCAGGGGTTCTGATGGTCGATGGACCACGAGTCCCCCGGATTCACCCGCACCAACGGAGGTGTCGGTGGAGGCGATCCGAGCAAGCCCACGAAGAGTACTTGCTCGAGCCCCTCACTTCGCTCCAGAGAGGAGCTTCACGTCGGAACATGGATGCACTTCACACTCCTATCGTTGGAGAAACCCCGAGGCTCGTGCCTTGAGGATACGCGCTATTAACCTGGCTGAGCGCACTCGATCGGAGAACCTTTAGCGAGTACTCGACGAAGCTGCACACCAAGGGCTCCGTAATCCAAATCACGCCTACTTTTTCAACCGCCAACTCAGGTATATCGAACTCCGATTCAGAAGTTAGCAGCTGCCGCCCGTATAGCAGAGTCAATTCATCCTTCCCATTCGGAGGCAGGTAGAGGTTTGCTGCAAATCATATATCTGCTCCGGGCGGCAGGAGATCAAAACTCAGTGGTATCACAGTCGCGGAACATGATTCACAGCCGATCCGTCGCTGCGAATTCAGTCCAGTCGGCACATAGTCCGAGATCGCCTCGAGGCGTGAGGAACGTGGGGGCCGGGCGTGATGATCAAGATAAGGGTCATGAAAGCAGATGAGCACCGATTCGATCGCAACGATCGACGCCGAAAGTGCCCACTCCTCCCCAAGGTGTGGATCATACGCCTCGGCAAGAGGGACTACGACGCCAAAGACAAGAAAGTTAGCTTAAGAGTTCCAATAACCCTGTGGAACCAGGCTTTGATGCGAGATCTATTATCGCTCAAGGTTTGGTCGACAGAACAGATCTCACCGAGACGGCCATGATAGAGATGTTCCTTCCAGCAGCAGAATTCATGTCTCGACCGAGTGTTTCAAAGCAGAGCCACCAGAGCGCGGTGATTCCTCCCAACTTCAGGTTGGCGATCGGAGTCGTAAGTTCATCGTGAATCCAAGCCCGACACTTGGCTTGAATATTACCGAGTGGCTGTTCAGATCGGGCGGTGGCAACGATGAGGTAGCCATGAAGCATTTGCCTCTTATGTTGGAGGGTTTAGCCGTATGTGGTTGAATCGCTTAGCACCCAAAGAGATTTACACTTGGGAAGATCTTGCCCGAGTGTTTGTCAGACATTTGAAGGAACTTGCAAACCACCAGCAGGATTGACGGAGTTGCGTCGTGTGTGCAAAAGTCGAGTGAAACTTTGAGAGATTATATCCAGAGGTGGATCACTTTGCACCACACACGAGAACGATTCGATCACCAGTAGTCTGCGGCCTTCAAAGAAGGTGTCAAGAATGTAGAGTTGAGTTTGAAATTTGGTCGAACCGAGATATGACCCTGAGTCGGATGATGGAGATAGCCACAAAGTATGCAAATGGTGAAGAAGAGGATCGGCTCCGAGTGGTAAATACAAATCGCCGCCAATGAGGCCGGCGGAGGAAATTCCACGGAAGTGGTTAAAGTCGAGCCACCGATCCCGGAGAGGCCTTGGTCAGACCCCTGTGAAAGTTCAAGGAAACCCAAGGGTCCTTGAACCCCAAGAAGGTGAAAGACTAGGATGGAAACGACGTGTTGGATTTGCCATGTCATATTCATACAAAGAAAGATGAAGAGGGTAAACTCATTTACCGAAACATACCACTCGACAAAGGTCGGCTTTTGATTCAGCAGCCCAAGGAAACAACTCAAGGATAAGGATAAGGAAATGCATAAAGTTGAGGACAAAGATGACAAGGATGATGGATATCCTGTGTCAATTCCACTCGATGATTTTTGCCGACGCCGAAGCAAAAGTCGATTGAAGGTTATCAATCGAAGTGAACTTGGTTGCTCGGCGACTTCCAATTATCTCGAATGGTCCTGCATCGCCATCACATTCGACAGCCCGATCACCGACGACGACATTGCCACCCCGGGAGGCAAGCATTGGTGGTCGACCCGCTTGTTGAGGGCACTGACCGACCAAAGTCCCGATGGATGGTGGTAGTGGCTTGAACATATTGTACGCGGAGATGTTGAAAGGAATGGGCATTCCGATGTCCAGACTCAAGACCAAGAATATGAGCTTCCACGGAGTCATTCCTGGAAAGAAGGCTGAGTCACTCGGCCAAATTGCCCTTGATGTAGTTTTTGGTGATTCGAAGCATTTCCGAAAAGAAAAGTTGACCCTTGAGGTCGTGGATTTCCAGAGCGCTTATCACACTATTCGGGAAGGCCAGCTTATGCACGCTTCATGGCCCCACCATGTTACGGTATCTTAAACTGAAGATGCCTGGTCCCGAGGGCGTGATCACCGTAACGGCAATCGAAGAAGGCGGAAGAGTGCTGCCGTAAAGGCTCTAAGATCGCCGATGCTCGCTGGCGGTAGAGCTACAAGAGTATCGTAAAACTGCAGATCCGAGTGATTTGTTGCGAGCTAAGGTTGCCACGGAGTCAGATTTCAATCGACCGGTGAGACGAAACAGGTTCACATTCACCCGACCGATCCCAATGCTGTCCACCAACATCTCAACAACACTCGACTCAAAATAGGAAGAAGCGGTCATCCGCCTCCTCGGAGAACTGGGACATCTTTGCATGGAAGCTCGCCGACATGCCGGTGTTCCTGTGGGGCTGGCTGAGCATCGCCACGAGTCGACCCAAAATTCAAACCGTTAAAGAATATCTTCGGCGGTCCGTCCGCCCGAAGAGAAAGGCCATTGGCGAGGAGGTGGCTCGGCTCTTAGCGCAGAGTTCATCCAAGAGATCTACCACCCGAGTGGCTCACCAATGTCGACATGGTCCCCAAGAAGGACAAGTCGCTATGCATGTGCATCGATTTCAAGCATATCAATCGGGCCTGCCCGAAAGATCATTTCCTCTTCCTCGCATTGACCCAATAGTCGACTCAACATGGGATGTGAGAGGTTGTCTTTTTAGACGCCTATTCCGGGTACCATCAGATCCGTCTCAGATGGACCCGATGAGATTAAAACAGCGCTCATCACTCCATTCGGTGCTTCTATTATGTCACCATGCCATTCGGTCTCAAGAATGCCGAGCCACATTCATGAGGATGATTCGAAGTGTTTGCTCACCAAATCACGGAATGTGGAAGCGCATATGGATGATATAGTGGTCAAGTCACTAAAGGGTTCCCACCTGCTGATCGACCTTGATGAAACATTTGCCAATCTCGTGGAGGTATGATATCAAGCTTAACCCATCAAAGTGTACATTTGGATTTCCTGGTGGAAAGTTACTCGGTTTTCGCTTCGAGCGAGGAATCGATGCTAACCCCGAAAAGGTTGGCACCATACTCCAATGAAGCGCCTATGCGGTGCACGGCGTCCGAAACTTACTGGATGCTTGGCTGCTTTAAGTCGATTCATCTCTCGCCTCGTGAAAAGGCATTGCCTCTTTACCGACCGGCGAAGAAGTCGACAAGTTCGAGTGGACTCTAGAAGCTGATGCAGCGCTTTGCAAGAGCTCAAAGCTCGCTTCCACCCACCGGTGCTTGTTGCCCCAATCAAAAAGAGCCTTTGCTGCTTTACATTGCAGCCACTGGACAAGTCGCCAAGATTGCATTTACGGTCGAAAGGAAGAAGAAGGAAAACCTTCAAAGTTCAACGCCCACTTTATTATCTTTCAAGTGTCACCCCATCAAAGTAAAGATACCTCACTATCGAAGCTTGTTTATGGATTTATATGACCACAAAGAAAGTTGCTCATTATTTCTCCGATCATTCCATTACAGCCGCCGACGCCCATTATCGGAAATTCTTCATAAGAGATGCAACTGGTCGAGTGGCTAAATGGGCGATTGAACTCCTTCCCTTGATATCAAATTTGAGGCAAAGAAAACCATCAAGTCCCAAGCAATAGCAGACTTCGCCGAGTGGATCGAACAGCAGCTTCCGACCAAGTTCACTCGAGCACTCGACTATGTTTTTCGATGGTTCCAAGATGCTGAACGGTTCCAAAGCGGGGTTGTATTGGTTTCCCGAGGAGATAAGCTCAAATATGTTCTCCGATTCACTTTGATTCTTCCAACAACGAAGCAGAATATGAGGCACTCTGTATGGGTTGCGTATGGCCATTTCACTGAAGGTCCGTCGCCTATGGTCTACGGCCACTGGATCTGGTTGTTAATCAAGTGATGAAGGAGTGGGATGTCGAAGCCCAGCTATGACAAGTTACTGTAATGCAGGAGAAAGTTGGAGAAGAAATTGAGGGGTTAGAGCTTCATCATATACCCCGACTGAAAAATCAAGCATGGATGATTTGGCGAAGATAGGGTCCAAGAGGGAAGCCATTCCCAGTAATGTATTTTTGAACACATTCATGCACCATCAAGGCAGGAGGATCCTTTCAAGAAGCCCCGCAGCAAAAGAGTGCCAATGATCCGACTGAAGTTGAGGTCCCAGCCGTGGGTCGACCTGATTATGGAAGTTGTGATCATCACTCCCGATCGACAAGGCAGACATCGCATATATCCTAAGGAAAGAGCTCCAAGAGAATGAAGAAGAGGTCGACAGATCGTCTGTCGATCCAAGGCCTTTACAAATGATCAAGGGACAATTGTACACGAGAAAGCGCGATCGAGTCGGCCAGAAGTGTATCACGCCAAGAAGGTCGATAATTCTTGAGGATATCCACTGGGAACCTGTGGCTATCATGCGCCCTCTCTGACCATTGTGGCTAAAGCATACCAAAGGGATTTTATCGCCGAAAAGCAAATGAAATGGCAAAAGAAATAGTCAACAAGTGTGAAGAGTGTCAGTTCTATTCCAACATGTCACACAAGCCCGCCTCAGCCTTGAAGACCATTCCACTCGTCTGGCCCTTCGCTGTTTGGGATTAGACATGATTGGACCGCTGAGAACCGCGTAAGCGGCTTCACTCATTTGCTAGTAGCGGTCGACAAGTACACCAAGTGGATCGAAGCCAAGCCCATCAAGAACCTCGATGCATGCACTACTATCAGTTTCATCAGAGAGTTGATATTCAGATGTGGAGTTCTGCATAGCATCATCACCGACAATGGGTCAAACTTCGATAATGACAAGTTCAAAGCCTTCGCGCCTCGTGGCACGCTGGTCGACTATGCTTCAGTTGCTCATCCTCAGTCGAATGGACAAGCAGAGCGTGCAAACAGCCTCATTCTCAAAGGGCTGAAACCACGGCTGATGCGTGATCTCAAGCACGCAGCAGGAGCTTGGGTCGACGAACTTCCATTAGTTCTTTGGGGATTGAGGACCACTCCTAATCGGTCGACTGGGAGAACTCCATTCTTCCTGGTCTATGGAACTGAAGCAGTTCTGCCGAGTGACCTGCTTCACAATGCGCCTCGAGTCGAACTATACTCTGAAGAAGAAGCGGAACAAGCCCGGCAAGATGCAGTCGACCTCTTGGAAGAAGAGAGAGAAATGGCCCTGATCCACTCGACTATCTATCAGCAAGACTTGCGTCGATTCCATGCCAGAAATGTGAAGAGTCGAGCCTTCCAAGAGGGAGATTTGGTCCTCCGAGTGGATCAACAGAAACCACACAAGCTCGCTCCCACTTGGGAAGGTCCCTTCATCGTCACAAGAGTTCTCCACAACGGAGCGTATCATCTCTACAACGTTGATCGCCAGATCGACGAGCCTCAAGCTTGAACGCGGAGCTGCTCCGCCTTTTACACTTAATACTCACTGTTGAGATGTAATAAAAGTACTTTTGTAGTTTTTTATCTAAGACAAGAATGTTATAATTTTCCCAGTGATTGTTATTACTTTTGTTGAAATTTCCCCAATGGGTGGCTTAGTTGCTAATCCGGTTCGCCTAAGTTTGTAAAAATCCTTTCCGAGTGACGAGCGTCTCTCACTGGGGCTTAGCTGCGAATCCGCTTCGCCTAAGTATTCAAAATCATACCGAGTGGTGAGCCAGCCTCCCACTGGGGCTTAGCTGCAGTCCAAGTACTCGCCTAAGTATTCAAAATCCCACCGAGTGGCGAGCCAGCCTCCCACTGGGGCTTAGCTGCAGTCCAAGTACTCGCCTAAGTATTCAAAATCCTCACCGAGTGGCGAGCCAGCCTCCCACTCGGAGGCTTAGCTGCAGTCCAAGTACTCACCTAAGTATTCAAAATCCTACCGAGTGGCGAGCCAGCCTCCCACTTGGAGGCTTAGCTGCAGTCCAATTACTCGCCTAAGTATTCAAATCCTACCGAGTGGTGAGCCAGCCTCCCACTCGGGGGCTTGCAACAGCCCAAGGATTCGCCCTAAACATCCAAAATAATGAAAATCGCAAGGACGACGAGGTGCAGGTCGACTGCTACCTTCTCCTTCAAATCTACGCCATAAAAATCCTGCCGAGTGGAGAGCAAACCTCCCACTCGGAGGCTTAGCTGCAGCCCAGTGCTCGCCTAAGTAATAGAAATCCTACCGAGTGGAGAGCAAACCTCCCACTCGGAGGCTTAGCTGCAGCCCAGTGCTCGCCTAAGTAATAAAAATCCTACCGAGTGGAGAGAAAACCTCCCACTCGAAGGCTCACCGCAGCCAAGGCTCGCCTAAGTAATAGAAATCCCACGAGTGGTGAGCAACCTCCCACTCGGAGGCTTAGCTGCAGACCAGTGCTCGCCTAAGTAATAAAAACCCTACCAAGTGGAGAGCAAACCTCCCACTCGGGGGCTTAGCTGCGGTCCAGTGCTCGACTAAGTAAGGAATTCATCCCAATCCGCAAGGACGACGAGGTGCAGGTCGGTTGTTACCTTCTCCTTCGAAGCTTCGCCACAAGTACAACATGCGGTTCATCCCAATCCGCAAGGACGACGAGGTTAGTCGCAGTCTGTGTTCCATCTGTACCTGCAGGATAGATGAAGCATAAGTCGACTGGAGTTTCAACGGAATATCTTCCAAATGAGGAACAAAGTTCTCTCAAAGGCAAACAAAGCATGTTAAAGGATAAATCAAGTTCGGATAAACGTCCTACGGATCCAAAGGTGCTCGAGCGTTAAGCACGTTGTTAAAGTTTATCGGTTACAAAAACCACTCGGCATTCCGAGGCAAATTTAAGGTGGGACTTAGAAGTTTTTACTCCTCCGGAGGACCGGAAGTGCAACAAACTGGTCGAGGTCGATTCCGGCAATACGGTAGCAGCAGCGATGAAAGTCTCCATGAAAGATCTGAAGTCGTGCTTCCCGGTGTTGGCAACCTTGAGAGACACCAGCTTGTCCTCTTTGCGCTTCCTTGCAAGTGGACATGAACCGAGATAGAGAAACATCAGCACCTCACCGCGTAAGACTTTTCCATTCTTGCACTCGACTTGGAATCTCATTCAATCGAGTCATCGTGGATTCAAGGTCATTCGAAGCGCCCGATCCGCCGTAGAGTCGAGTCGATCCGCGACAACGCAACTTTCAATCGAGCAAGATAATCCACCACGCTAGCAACGCGAGACTCAAATGGAGCACATTCATAGCAGCTTCGTTCTTCACAGAGAGTTGATGGGGTCCAAGCTGGTTTCCACTGACCGGGTTTCTTCTTCAAGTATTGATGAATTCTGAAAACACAGCTCAGATTCAAAATAACGATCATGTGATGAGCCGTTGATAGCAAGACAGTCGGGTAAAAGAGATTACCTTCAAGCATGAGAAACAGCTTCTTGGCGAGCCCTCCAAGATAAATCTCTAGGTCATTTCGCTTCCCCACAGGTTGGCCAGCCTTGTCAGACAGAGCAATCTTGTCGTTCTTTAGTCGACTAACTTCCTTGTTAGCCGCGTCAAGAGCGGCTTTCAGCTTGGCATTTTCATCTTCAAGTTTGTCGACTGAGGCAAGCTTCTCTTCAGCGAGCTTTGTTTTCTCCAAAGCCGCCTTCTGTGCCTCTGCAAGGTCATGGTCCTTCTTCTTCAAAGTCTCTTCCAGTTTATCTACAAAGCAACAATGAGAAGAGAGTTGAGAATGAACAGAAAAACAAAGGCAGTCGTCAAAAGTTCTCACCAGCCATACCTTTTGCTTCATCCTTTGCCTTCTGCAAATTCTCCTGAGCAAGCTTCAAATCGAGGTTGAGCTGGATCTGTTTGTTCTCTAACTCAAGATAGCGAGCCACAAGCTCGCAAGATTTCTACAAAGAGTCAACCAACGAAAGACATCAAAGAGATCACTTCCGAGTGATTAAGGAATAATAGTAGCATTTCTAAGACTACAAATCGAATCAAAACATTCGACAACTCTCGGGGATTACACCAGCGGGTGCACTCAGCGTGCCCCCATCTGGTTTTACCAATTTGGTTCACCGATCGACCAAAAAGAAGGTTATGTGTCGCCGTCACCGCAGGAAAAAAAAACACATAGTTCTTTAGACTATAGCCGATCGCACGCAATGACCATAGTCTCGGGATTACACCTGGGTGCACTCACGCGTGCCCCACCGGTTTTACGGTTCCATTCGACTTGGTCCGCTCCAGGTCGAGTGAAGAAGTTCACAAACATAAAGACTATAGCCGATCGCACGCAATGACCATAGTCTCGGGACTACATCGGTGGGTGCACCGAGCGCCCCCCACAAAATTCAATCGACACACCCACCCACTGGGCGCAGATATGGAAATCTCCGTAAGGAAGCAGTTTGTGTACCATATCCTAACAAAGCAAGCAACGATCGACTTACTTGGACATTGCTCGAGAGCTGAACTAGCATCATAGGTCGCCGGTTAGCCTCTCGACCGCTTTCACTGCTCCATCATGATCCTGCTGGCGATGGCCTCCTTAGCAGCACTCACTTGGTCTTCCTGGACGTGGTGTATAGCAAAGAGAGATGGTGGATCAGCAGTCGACGAAGTGGGTCGGGCACTTGTCAGCGGTACAACGAAAGACACAGAAGCCTGAGTGGGGTTGCCTCCCTCGGAAACCAGCGTCTCAGGAATCGCCGCGACTGGAGCAGCCTTGCCAGCAGGCACTCTCTTGTTCTTCCTCTTCCTCAAAGGCGCCTCCTCGTCATCATCGGGGAGATCAATGACGTGAGGCGGAACTACAAGAAAGATTCAAAAGTAAACATGGAAGTCCAATCGACTAAAAGCAAAACCTCAGAGATCATACCAAGGTTGGAGGTGGAAGCATCCTCCATTTCCTGATCTTCGTGCTTGGCTGAAGTCTTGGAGGTAGCGGCACTGTAGATTTCAAGAATCGGCTGATCAGTCATCAAGTCGACCAAAAGTTCACTCATGTGGAATAAGGAAATACAAGGTTCTGTTGGTTACCGGGAGATGGTGGGGATGACCATCCCCATCTTGGGCAGAGCCTTCGCCGGCTTTGACGACGTTGCTCGAGGTTGCTTCGGCGGTTTCTCAGTCGGCGCAGGGGAAGTTGTCCTAGGTCGCTTCGTCGACTGCCCAGTGGGCACAACAGCTTTACCGCGCCCGGCCGCCGGGTCATGCGTCATCTTGGACCTTCCCTCCGAGCGAAGAGGATCACGTTTTCCTCCTCTTCCTCCTCCTCCTCCTCTTCATCAGAGCTGTCATCCACCTCATCCTCCTCGCCGTTGGATTCCCATTCCTCCTGACTTTCACCTCCACTTCCTTCTTCTTCTTCGACTGTTTCCTGCGCCCCATTGGGCATCGAGTACATCTCAGTGGTGACCTAGAAGAAAACAAAACAAGGCGAAAGTCAGTCGATGAATTGGCATTTAAACAGAATGAATGCAGCCGAATCACAGTCGAAGATAAGTGGTTGTACCTTGTCTACTTCGTAAGTCTGGTCGAGTGGTGGAATCCTCCTAGCTCCGCGAGGGTTATCTTTGTTTCGTGATGGCAGTCATCCACTTCTCCAGCTGTGGCGCCATCGACCTCCTCTCGATGGACCAGAGTGGTATCATCCGCATTGCAGTACATCCACATCGGATGACCTCGGTATTGGAGTGGCTGAATACGCCGCCGGAGGAAAACCTCCAGAGATCCATGCCGGTCACCCCGTCATGAATGAGCTGGACTACGCTACTCCATCAGCAACTTTACTTGGGCCTTCCTCTGGTAACACCTTCAGTGGAAGATGGCTTGTTCACTGACCATGGAGAAAGGAGGGAGCCCACGACTACCCCGCTGCCGGGCTGGTCTTGGCAAGAGAACCAGTCGACCGCCACCCTCTAACCGAAGTCGTGGAGAGTCATAGCCGGAAAGGCGCTCTTCCCCTCATCTGGACCCCGAGTCCCCACACATCTGGATTACTTGGGTTCTCTCGCCATTCGGTTCGCTTTTCTTCACCGTCCGAGAGCGACAGTGAATATGTGCTTGAAGAGACCCAAAGTCATGGACGACAACCCAAGAAGTTCTCGCACAACTAAATGAAAGCAGCAAGGTAGACAATGGAGTTGGGAGGAAATGATGGAGTTGCGCCCAAAAAGTTCGTAAACCCCGTAAAAAGGATTTGGTGGCAGAGAAAATCCCCGATCTACGTGGGTGGCCAGGAGAACGCACTCACCCTCTTCAGGCTGCGGTTGCCACTCCGTTCCCGGAAGCCTCGCCGACCCATGGGGGATCAGTCCTTCATAGGCCAGATCAATGAGATCCTTCTCGGTGATGGTCGAGAGGATCCAATCTCCTTGGACCCAGCCTTGCGGCAGTTTGGACCGCGAAGAGGATCCGCCTCGACTGGGCTCTCTCCCCTTAGCCTTCGCCGCCGCCTTCTTCACCCGCTCCGGGGCTGCGGTCTTCTCCTTCACCATGGTCGCCTGGCGGCAAGCAAGTCTTGCGGCGCCGACTGGACTAAGAGCGCAGCGAGAAGGTTTGGTGGCGGAGGGAGGAGAAGATTGGGGTCGCATTGCTCAAAATACCCTCGTCCGCGCTTTATATGGGGCCGCTCAGTGGCTGACCGTAGGCCCAGCAATCCCGTCAAACTCAAGATACAGCGGCACGCCGATACGCGGCAAAAAGGCGGCGCGAAGATCGAGGCGCCATCGCCTTATCCCATACGAAAAGCCGCAGTTTCTCCGCTTCACGCGCTTCCCAAAATTCAGATCCCGTGAAATCCGCTAACCGCGGAGCAACCCGTCAGATAGCAGATTTCCTCCGATCCGTCGCTCGGAAATCCTCAAGTTCACAGAGTTCACTCGACAAAACATGAAGAATGGATCAAGGCGACTGAAAGTGAAGTTGATGCCATCACTAAAGGTCGTTGATCCAGAGTAAGACACACTCGCAACACGAAGAACAGGTCGGAAAGATTATCAACTCCTTCCTCACTCAAACCTCGATCCATTCGGGGGCTTATGATGAAGTCATGTACCTGGGGTAGGGTCATAGGCCTGCCCAAAGGTACCCTCCACAAGGATACTCGCAAGAGAAGCGACCTTCCATTCGACCTGGTAGGTTTCCACTCGACAGATTCAAAGACACTCGACCACGAAGACCCACTCGACCACCAGGAGTCCAAGAGCCACTCGGTGCCCGAACGGTCTGTAGTTAAATAGTCTTTATGATCTTAATGACATTTTTATGTAAGGCGCTACCAAGAACGCCTAGCCTTAACGCACCTTAAACCCTCTCGCACGTGGGCTGGCTGGGGTCCTGGCGCACTCTATATAAGCCACCCTCCACAGTAGAAGGGTTCGCACTCGTAACACATAACGATATAATCCAACACCGCCTCGGCGCTCCGAGACGAGGGCTATTACTTCCTCCGAGAAGGGCCTGAACTCGTAAATCCCTTGCGTATACAACTACTCCATAGCTAGGATCTTACCTCTCCATACCTACCCCCCATTCTACTGTCAGGCTTAGAACCACGACACCCGCCTCGCAATGCCGAAGACAATCAACGCGCCGGACTCGTCGTCATTGAAGCCTGGTTCAGGGGCTACTGAGGGAGTCCCGGATTAGGGGGTGTCCAGATAGCCGAACTATCATCACAGCCGGACTCCAAGACTATGAAGATACAAGATTGAAGACTTCGTCCCGTGTCCGGATGGGACTTTCCTTGACGTGGAAGGCAAGCTTGGCGATATGGATATGTAGATCTCCTACCATTATAACCGACTCCGTGTAACCCTAACCTATCCGCTGTCTATATAAACCAGAGGGTTTTAGTCCGTAGGACGAACAACAATCATACCATAGGCTAGCTTCTAGGGTTTAGCCTCCTTGATCTCGTGGTAGATCTACTCTTGTACTACCCATATCATCAATATTAATCAAGAAGGAGTAGGGTATTACCTCCATCGAGAGGGCCCGAACCTGGGTAAAAACATCGTGTCCCTTGTCTCCTGTTACCATCCGCCTAGACACACAGTTCAGGACCCCCTACCCGAGATCCACCGGTTTTGACACCAACACCAGCCCTCACCCCCTGGCCTTGACCCATGGCATCGCAACCTGTCATACTAGCGGCTGCTGAGCTCGCTCGAGGGCCAGGACCTGAGGACGTAGAGCGTCTGTATTCTAACCACCCTGGAGGAACACACCATTGATAAAGGCCCAGAGCCATGCGCAACCCGCCTCGAGGTAGGGCCTCGTGAATCCCGCGCTGGCTCACGAGTGCCCAGATACACCTCTCCTAGCCCTACCGTGGCGGCCACGTGTCGTATGGGCTGTACACGCCTGGGCCTCCCGAGGGGATCCCTCCCACGTAACAGTGGAAGCACCATGTTCCGCTGGTTGACGACATCGCCGAGGAGCTGCTATGCCCGTAAACATACGGAAGTGCTATGTCTCCGCTGGTGATAAACAACCGAGGGCGGCCCACGGTCGTGCTCAACCTCGGGGGAGCCCAAGGCTCGATGTCTCCGCACTGCTGTAACGCCCCTCGGAGCGCTACCGAGGGGCTAGACACGGGCTACGCCTGCCTTGCCCGAGCGACGCCACCCAGCTAGGTCCCTTGACCTGGTCGTCGCAGCGCCCCCCGAGCGGAGCCAAGGTACGAAACCTGCTTGAGCGCCAAGGGGGACTCGAGCATCGCGACTCAGAGCCTAATCGGTCACGTAGCCTCACCCTAGTCCCGCCCTGGTTTCCGGGTCTAGGCTAACGCTGGGTGAGGTATGCGCGGGGCCGGGCCCTGCCGACGTAGAACGATCAATCCACTCCTCGCTCCCCCCTTCCCTACTTGTTGCTCGCGCGTCAAGGGGGACTCCTGAGCATCGCGACTCAGGAGCCTAACTTGCCACGTGGCCCCTCACTCCTTAGTCCCGTCCTTGGTTTCCGGTCGGGGCTAACACTGGGTGAGGTACGCGCGGGGCCGGGCCCTGCCGACGTAGAGCGCAAGCAAGTAGGAGAGGAAAATGCAAATTCCAGGAAATTTAAAGCAAATATTACAAGCCATAGATTGTTCCATAACGACAAACACAAGTTTAAACGCCTCCGCGAGGCATGGTGCATGTTGCAGGAATAAAAACAGGACAAAAGCCGCGAAGGGATCACTCTCCAGCGACGCCGTCGCCGGTTGCGGAGTCACGCTGGGCGACTTCGCCTCCTGATGCCGCGTAGCTGGCGGCACCGCACCCGGGCAGGATGCTGGAGGAGCGGAACTTCCTCGGCAAAACCTCGGCCTGGCCTTTCACGGCCTCAGCGGCAGCGGCGGCACGGTCATCGCTCAAGGGTTCCAAAGAGTCGTCAAGTCGACGCCGGGTCGCGCAGTAGACGTGGCGAGGACGCTTGCCGGGCGCCGAAGAAGATGGCACGCTACCGCCTCGACCGTGGGGCCAAGGCCGTCTGCGGCATCTTCAAGCGCATCGACCAGGAAGGGAGCAGCTTGGCGGGCCGTCCTCCGCACCAGCCAACGCTTCTCCAAGCCGCCTCGTGAAGCGCCTTCGTGATGGCGCGAGCCTTCTTCTCCAGCTTCGCGAAGGCCACCCGATCCTCCACCAGGACCTTCGCCTTGGCGTCCATCTCGGTCCTCTCCGCCTCCAGCGACCGCTCCAGCGTCTCCAGTCGGCTGTGGCGGTCATCAAGTTTGGCGTCCGGTCCTTGGCGGTAGCCTCCTGAGCCTTCATTTCCTTCTCCTTCTCCTGGCGGCCGTGCACCTCCTTGGCGAGCTCATCGCACAGGCCCTGCAGCTTGGCCTCCAGCGTCTTGCAGCGGCCCTGGGCAGTTGCAGGGTCGCCCAGGGCAGCGTCGCGAGCGGCCTTGGCTTGGTTGGCGGCCTGTTTCTCCCCATCGGAGGCCGACGCGGCATGGCGCAACGCTGCTCGGAGGGAGGCGGCAGAACGAGCCCAGCCAGAAGCCAGTTCCAGACACCCGGCCATCAGGCGAGGGTCCATGCTCAGAAGATCCTCCCATAGCTGGCTCAGCTTGTTGGCAACCTGATGCAAGACAGCGGGAGAGGGAGCAGAAGAGATGGGAACCTGTGGAGCGGGCGGAGACGACGGCACCATGATCACTGCTCGACAGGGAGGAACCTCCTGGGCCTTGGCTTCCCCTGCTGCAGCATTGAGCGCGGTCAACTCCATGGTCACTGGGGCCACGGGGGCTGACTCCTCGCCAAGGTGTCCCAGCTGGCTTCGCGAAGACGACCGGGAAGGGGAGGCACGGGCCTCGCCGTCTTCCTCCCCAGCAGATGAAGGCGCCGCCCCGGCAGATGGATTCGCCCCAAGCAGGGCCGTGGAAGCTCCTTTCAACCTCTTCGCTGCAGGCGCCGGCCTAGCAAAAGAATGCAGACGTCAAGCCTCGGCGGCAGAAACCAAGCAAAGCACGAACCAGGCACTTACTGGACGTCACCCGCGGACTCAAGCAACCTCCGGCCAAACTTGAAGCCTGAAAGCCTACAGCTGGAGTCGGCCTTGGGAGGCCCGGAAGCAAAAGGCACGTCAGGAGGGCTGGAGCTGGCCCCAGACCGCCCAGGGACCAGAACAGACCCTGGGGGAACCAGGATCGACCTACCCTTCCTTGTGACCAAGGGAGAGTCCTCCCCTCCTCGCCTGGCGCCGACCTCGTCGTCGTCCGGCATGGAGTGGAGGGCATGGGACCTGTGCCGAGGGAAGGACTCCCCCGACTCCTCGCCAGTCGCCTCGAAGTCGTACTCTTCCTCCTCCGCCTCTTCCTCCCCTCACTCCTGCTGGAGCTGCCGGAGGACACGTTCACCGTCGCCAACGCCGCCAAGTCCTCGGGAGCTTCCGCGGGCACCAACCCCTCACCATTGAAGGTGGGCATGGCGTTCACCACCTGCTCCCAGTCGTCGCGAAGGAACAGGGGGACGGGGGCGCCCACCGGGCTCGCCACGTCTCCCCCAACCAAGGAATGAAGGGCCGCAACCAGATCCTCGTCAGTCAGGGCCTCGGAGCTCAGGCGCAGGGTGGCATCTGCTCCCCCAAGCCTCCACAGTCGGAGCGAGTGCTCCTGGAGTAGAGCCACCCGGTGCTCCAAGAACTCCCTCAGGAGCGTGGCCCCGGTCAGCTTCGTCGCCCCCAAGTTGCTTGGCCTCAGGTCCGCGTTCATCCTCTTCAGCACCGCCTTCGCACTAGGATCGACGAGCTCCGCACGGGACCATGCATCAACAGCCTTGGGCTGCCCCGTGGGCAGCACCAGTCGGGGGTGGATGCGCCTGACGTCCACCATGATCCACTTGCTCCGGAAGCCTTCGACCCGCTTCCCAGGCTTCGAAATAGCATTGGAGTTGGAATACGCGATGAAGCTCGCGCACGCGGAGACATGGGCACCAGAAACCCGGAGGGAGAAAAAGTGGCGTAGCAAGGCCACCGAGGGCTTTACCCCAACGTGAGCCTTTCAATAGTAAGCGAAAATCGCCAGGAGAAGAACGGAGTTGGGGTGGAGATGCAAAGCCTGCAAGTTGTATTGGCGGAGAACGGCAAAGAAGAACTCAGAGAAAGGAGGCACCAGACCGGCGATGATGGCGCTCACGAAGAGCGGGTAGAAGGTGCTCCCCTTGCCTTCAGGCTGGTCGGAGCCGGCCTTGAGCACAGTCGCCCCCTGGCGGCCCTGCGCCACCGTCATCATGCGCGTGAGGGCGAGGTTTTTCTCCGACAGGTTCGGGGAATCCAGAGCCAGCGAGTACCAGGCCTTGGTCGGAGACTTGCGAGGCGCCATAGCATGCCGAATGAGAAGGATTGAGACGGATATGGAGGATTTCGGGAGCAAGAAGGAGGAGAGCGAGAAAGGGGATCCGGGGCGAGACGGACGAGAGATAAGCAAGTAAGACTGGCCCGGGCACCCCTTTTGTCAGATGGACAGTTGCCAAGGCGTCGTGGGAAGCGCAGACGCCCACGTCCAATCAACCGCCACGCGGCGCCCAAGGCCGCAGGCTTTTGGGGCCCGCGGCGCTTCGCGCTTGCCCCTTCGCTTCTCTGCTAGGCCAAGCCCAGGCACGCCTCGGGCCCGGGGGCTACTGTCGGCGTTTTGGGAACGGGGGTCCCCAGACTTGCCTGCCTGCAGCCTGCGGCGTGGCTCAAGTGGGGGCCCAGCACGGACCATCTTCATCAGCTCAAGCTCAAGACCCTCGCGAGGGGCCAAGCCTCACGGGGCAGACGACAGGAAGCCTCCTCTGGGGCAGCCTCATCAGGCATGCTCACGAGGAGGCGGAGAGATCAAGGCAGGGGTACCTCACGAGGATCCCATGATGCAAGCCATGACGAATCAAGACCAGGCGGGCGCCGGCCTGCGTAGAGTCCTTGTTTCCCCTTTGGTGCAAAGGGGGCAAGCACAGGCTATGGCATCAGGCAAAGGTTACCATTCCGGTGCAACGAGACCAAGACCGGCCGGACGGCAGGATGGAGGTCACCGTGGAGCCCAAGACGGCGTCATCACCAGTGCTTTTGGCAGCCGAAGACCACCTTTGGTCAGGATAACTTGTACTAGATGTTCCCCTTCAAAATGGCCAATTGTTGGCGCCCTTCCCGCTCATTATTTGGGGAGAGGCCTAGGGCTTCTATAAATAGAGCTAGCCACCACAGAGTAAAGAGAGGAGAGAGGACAGAGGGGATCCAATCAAGAGAAAGGGTGAGAGAGACCAAGTAGAACACCCCGCACCAGCTCAAGAACACCCCTCGCGAGGTTGTTCTTCCCTTGTACTGTTCATCATCAGCCCCAGAGGCAATCCACCACACCACACACTGGAGTAGGGTATTACACCACAACGGTGGCCTGAACCAGTATAAATCTTGTGTCCCTTGTGTTGTTCATCGTTTTCCATCCTAGTTCACGCGAGAAGATCGGGCGTAGATAGGTAGGAGAGAGATATCGCGCGCACCCCAGTGTTCGAACCTCAAGGGTCTGCCGGAACCCGAAATCCGACATGGCTGTGATATTCCCCGGCTCATGTTCGTTCCCATCCGAGGCCTCACCATCGTCCTCCTCCTTGGTTCGCTCGCCGCGGCGCCGCCCTCCGGTGTTGTCAACATGGTCAACAACCGAGAGGAATAAGGAGATGACTCTACACGGTGAGGATGACAGTAGTGACCCAGCAGCGCGTGCAGTAATTTTGTTTTTTCGGGACAAAGAAGGGTATCAACTGGGTTGTGCGGGACCCCTGGCCCGTCTAGCCCAGGCTTGTATTTCATATGTTTAGGACATGACCAGCCCAGTTTGTTTTTTTCCTTTCTGAAAATGGCTAGCCAGCTATTTTCTTTTGCGAATAACCAACGAGGCCTACTTGTTTTCACGCCTGCTGGGTCAGTAAATCTTTCAAGACGAGGAGGGATGCATTTTGCCCAGAAAATGGGCTATAAGTAATAAGAAATGGGCTATAAGTAATAATAAATGGGTTGTAAAATAAAAAATACAGCAAACAGGCAATTAGTTCCAAAATACTGTTTTCTTTCGGATTTTGATATTTTAAATTTTATTGTTTTTGCACGGGTAAAATTTCATCGAATTTAAATTAAGGTATATTTAGATTTAAAATTAATTTGAATCTGGCTAGAAATTTCGGGCTGTATGTTTGTTTGGGACAGATTTGGAGGCTGACTTGTGGGTCTACTAGGTTGACGGTACTTTGGCTTTGTCAACTTAGTCCACAAACGATTCTAGTAGCAAAGGATCTGTTGGATGTTAATCCAACGGGCGTTGCTTCTTCAATATCTCGATCTTCTTGCTCCATTACCAAACCAGCTCGGTGGACCGCTGCTTCCGCCTCCGTGGCGGGCTGTCTTGCCGCACAGCCGCACCGCCCCACCCTACTTCATTGATGGCCAGGCCATTCCTCTACTAACCCACACCTCCTGTTATTTTCCGGCGACGGCAATCGGACCATAAACCCTCGATTCCCCACCGTGGGCAACCATTGCCGAAGTCTTCACCGCTCCATGTCGCCCTTCCTAGGCCTCGCCGCCGCCCACCGCCATGGTGCTCTCGGCGCTGCCTGGTCAACGTGGTCAACAAACGACATCCATCGGCCGTGGACTGTATGCGCAAAATAATGATTCCTCCACCTGACAGCTGGGACCCACCGGAAGGGCCTCTGCATTTCGCGAAAAAATGTTCCCCCCGCTGACATGTCAGACCCACCAGCTATATCTTCGCACGCAAGGAAGTGCCTCCTTATTACGCACAAACAAATGAATACCCCCTGCTAGCTGGGACCCACCATAGTGGGAGGATGACTTGTGGTCCAACTAAGTTGACGGGGACGGAGGATTTGTCAACTTAGTCAATATGAACGATTCTAGCTCCAGTGACCGTACGATGTCCATCCAACGGCCGTAGTGCTTCTTCAACCTCTGGTCTTCTTGCTCCAGCCGCCAAAGCAGCATCGGTCGTGCCGCATGCTCCCGCCTCCCATGGCCGGCTGGCTGCCTTGAGGCCTCACCGCCTTCTACTATTCCTACCGCTAGCCTGAGCCTCGCGGCGGCGGCATTTCACACCGCAGCCGAACCAGTGAACCTCGCACTCCTCTCTCCGCGGGTTTCACTACCGCGTCTTCCCCGGCTCCGCGTCGTCCCCTTCCTAGGCCTCGCTGTCGTCCACCGCCGTGGTGCTCTCGGCGCGGCCTGGTCAACGTGGTGGGGGAATGACTTCCATCGGACGTGGACTGTACGTGGAGAGGCTGATAGCTGCGTCCACGGCCGCAGCAAGGAAGTGCCTCCTTATTACGCGGAAAATAATGATTCCTCCACCTGACAGTTGGGACCCACCGGACGGGCCACTCTATTTCGCGGAAAAAAATGTTTCCCCCGGACTGCTGGGACCCACCAGCTTCATCTTCGCACGCAAGGAAGTGCTTCCGGGCAAAAAAAAAACAATTCGCCCCCCTGACTGCTGGGACCCACCAGCTACACCTTCGCACACAAGGAAGTGCATCCGGGCAAAAAAAACTGATTCGCCCCCTGACTGCTGGGACACACCAGCTACATCTTCGCAGGCAAGGAAGTGCCTGACAGTCGGGACCCACTTGGTCGAAGCGTACGTAGTGTTGTCATTCTGGTCGCGAACGTGTACGTACATATTGGTCGATGTAGAGGCACGCACATGTCGTAGTAGAGGCGCGCACGTAGCATGTACACGTACGTACAACGGCAAGGGTGCAAGAAAGAAAATACGGCCACGTATGTGTACATAAGGGCAGGGTCTCGAACGCCTACTCGCGCGTACGTACGGCCAAGGCTCGTGTACATGGCTAGGTCGGAATGGAGAAACAACGTCGTCGTCGTGTTCATGGGGAGCCAACAGAATGCGTCGTGTTCATGGGGAGGCAACGGAATGCGTCGTGTTCATGGGGAGGCAACAGAATGCTTCGTGCTCATCGGGAGGCAACGGAATGCGTCGTGTTCATGGGGAGGCAACGGAATGCGTCGTGTTCATCGGGAGGCAACGGATCACATGGGAGCCAACCAGCTGGGTCGGCACGGAATGCGTGGTCGTGTTCATCGGGAGGGCTTGGACGGAACATGCGATGGAAACGAGGCCTGGCGTACCGTAAAACGGAGGAAACGGACCTTCTGCGTTCGGAACGGGGTCCTGTTGATCAGGAGGGGTGTGGCATACCGTCCTACGATCGAAACAGGGGTCCTGTTGATCGGGAGGGGTGTGGCGTACCGCAAAACGGACGAAGTAGACCTCCTACGGTCGAAAAGGGGGTCCTGTTGATCGGTAGGGGTGTAGCGTACCGCAAAACGGATGAAATGGACCTCCTACGGTCAAAATGGGGGTCCTGTTCATCGGGAGGGGTGTGGCGTACTGCAAAACGGGACTCCACAGGATACTTTTCATCTCCACCTCGACCTCCTCCAGCCTCCACGGAGGTCACCTCGAAGCCACATTCCATTGTGGTGAAGCTCCGTGGTTTGTTGGGAGCCTCCAATTCGGTTGTGGAGAGAGCCACAACCTTGTTTGTAAAGGTCCGGTTGCCGCCTTCAAGGGCACCACTAGTGGAATCACGGCATCTCGCATTGTGTGAGGGCACGAGGAGAATACGGTGGCCCTAGTGGCTTCTTGGGGAGCATTGTGCCTCCACACTGCTCCAACGGAGACGTACTTCCCCTAAAAGGGAAGGAACTTCGGTAATACAACCTCGTCTCCACCGGCTCCACTTGCGGTTATCTCTTACCTTTACTTTGTGTAAGCTATTGTTGTGTTGTATCCTTTGATTGCACTTGTTGTTTTTGTTGTTGTTAGCATCATATAGGTTGCTCATCTAGTTGCACATCTAGACAACCTTTTGTTGCTAACCCTAATTTGTTAAGAAAAGCTAAAAAAATTGTAGTTGCCTATTCACCCCCCCTCTAGTCAACCATATTGATCCTTTCAATTGGTATTAGAGCCTCATCTATTTATTAAGGGTTTCTCCACCCGAAGAGTATGGTTGACACCGAGGAGGAAGTGCCCGAGGCCGTGGAGTCGACTTTGATCACACGAGGACCGGTTCCTACACCTTGCGTTAATAATCTTTGTCCTTCTCCTAAGCTTGTTAAGGGTGATTTTGCTAATTGGGTTTTTCGCATCAAGTCTCATTACAATCACAGCTCAACAAACCTTTGGAGAATCATTGAGCAAGGCTTCTACCCGCATGATCCAAACAACTTCACCCAAGAGAAGAAGTGGACAATCAATACAATCACTCTGCTTTGTTCATCCTTCAAGATGCGGTCCCTCCCGAAGATCTATCCCATTTACATCCCTTCACTCGTGCAAAGGATTGTTGGAAACACATAGTATCTTTGTACAAGGGGAGCTCGCGCATACAACAGTCCAACTTTGAAGTGGTCCTTGATGAGGCCGATGAATTCGTGATGCTAGAAGATGAGGATCCACGTGATCTCTACCGGAGAGTGACAACTGTTGCGGTTGCTCTCGAAGACCATGGGAGCAAGGATACAGATGACAATTGGATCAAGTGCAAGTTTCTCAAGGCCATCATGCCATTCAACAATGCCATGTCTTTCGTGATTCGTCAAAGGCCGGACTTTCACACCTTAATCTCTAGTGAAGTGTTGGATGAGTTTATTGCCATGAACATCATGAACAAGACCGTCGACAATGCTCTTGCTCGTGTCCGGCCAAAGAAAAGCTCAACCACTCTTGCTTTGAAGGCTAAGGCCATTCTGGAAGAAGAAGAGGAGGAAGAAGAGGAGTGTTGCCCCGAGGACACCAAATATGCTTACCATGAGCACATGGCTCTTGCGTCAAGGCAATTTTGGGGCAACAAGAGGAACTCAAGGTCCAACTTCACCAATGACAACTCAAGTGGCTCAAAGAACATGCAACTAGTAAGGACTTTCTACAATTGTGGCAATGTGAGTCATTATGAGAATAGGGAAGACAATGGTGGCAAACTTATTCGCAAAGACAAAGCCAAGTCTTTCTCAAGCAAGAACAACTTCACCAAGAAGATACCTCCAAAGGGCTTGGTGGCACATGAAGAGTATGCCTCCGATGATGATGATGATGATACAAGTGGAGAAGGAATGGCAACGGTGACCATTTCCATTGCCACATCTTCCCCCTCCAAGGTGTCTCTCTTCGGCGCCCCCAACGAAAACACCATTGCCAACTGTCTTGTTGGGGATATAGCTCCGAGGTGTGACCCTCCTAGGAGGGGCCGGGTTACACCGTTGGCGGTTTAATATGAAGAAGGTCCAAGGAGGCCCAAGAAGTATGAAGACGGCGACTTATGGAGGCAGGCCTGGTGAAAGCCCAGGACCTGGGCCTATAAACCGTCGTATGAAGACTTGCCCTGCAAGGCATGACTAGTTAGAAACTGAGCCGGTCACGTTGTGTGCACCGGCCGAGACTCTATAAGCCTTCGGGTCTCTACCTGTGTATATAAAGGTGAGACCCGGCGGAAGATTAACTCAAGAATCAATAGATCGAGGACTAGGTCAAGCGTATTCGCTCCCTTGTAATCGAAATTCAAGCAATACAACCAGAAGCAGGACGTAGGATTTTACCTCCTTGTGAGGAGCCGAACCTGGGTAAACTCCTTGTGTCCTTTATCCCGTTCAACCCCTTCGGGCTAACTACATTGTGATGGCTCCACACCTAAGTCCTTTTACTAGGACATCTGCCATGACAACTCCACGACAGTTGGTGCCCACCATGGGGCCCTCGCACGGTCGTTTCGAGTTCTTGAAGGGCAGCTTCTCAAGGATCAAGGGATACGCCGTGGGCCAGATGACCAAGAGCCGCTGCGGCAAGATCTACATCGACGACGCTGGCTAGGGTCCCCAGGCCGATTCAATCGAGTACGGGTACCGGGTCCCCTTTGGCAGAATTCACGTTTTCATCAGCAAGATTGGCGAGTCGTTGCCTGAGCCGGACACATGCACCTACACCATTGAGATGGCTCAGCGCGCGCAACCCGCCAAGGTCCAACCCGCTCGGAAGCGCGCTTTTGTCGGTTTTGTTCAACAGGCGGAACTTGAGGAAGGCTCGGTATCTGGTGGAGAGACAACCATCTATTCAGGTGATGAGTCATCAACCTGCGAAACCGAGTCAATCTATCGACTACAAGACAGCGGGCTTGGGGGCTACTCCGATGGTGACAGTATTCTGGACTCCTATGAGCCGCCGAGCAGGGCTGCTATCTTCATGGCCGGAACGCAACAGATACTGAACTCATCAATTGCTGCAGCTATGACCTCCGGTTCAACGGCTGCTGCGACAGCTGGGGTGAGCGGCTCTGCGCACCCACCAGCTCAGGTCTTATCTGATCTCTTGGATGCTTTGGCGACTCTGATGACCACAGAGATAACCCAGAAGACTCAAGCACAGCATAATGTGGAGGTTGCGAAACTGCGGGATGAGATAGCCCAAGCTAGAGAGGAGCTCAATGCGGAGAATGTCAGCATGGCAACGGAGCGAGCCGTGTTGGAGGCCGACGCACAGCGGATTCAAGCAGAAGCTTTCCGGTTGAACTTGGATCGGAATGCATCAAATGATGTTCTTCGAAGGAGGCACCAGAGCCACCTACCTCCACAGTTTGAGGGTCGAAACCTTTTTATTACACCCGGAGCAGGGCCGAGTAACCCGCCTGTCGGGTTCAGGGTTCCGGCAAACCCTTGAGGTTAGAACTCTGGGGTGCGCACAAAGAACTCTCTCTCCCTAGCTCGCTCGCGCAACAATCTCAAGGCCTAGCTTGTCGAACCCAAGGAACAAGAGACACGAGAGTTTATGCTGGTTCGGGCCACCGTTGTGGTGTAATACCCTACTCCAGTGTGGTGTGGTGGATTGCCTTGTAGGCTGAGGATCAACAAGTACAAGGTATGAACAGCCTCCTGAGGAGAGGTGTTCTTGAGCTCGGTGAGCTAGTGTAGGAGAGGGTGGTAAGAATGATCCGTCCCCTTCCTAGGGTGGTGGCTAGTCCTATTTATAGAGGCCCTGGTCCTCTTCCCAAATATCAGGCGAGAAGGGATCCCACAACGGCCAAGTTTGAAGGGGGACAACTAGTACAAGTTATCCTGACAAAAGGTGGTCTTCGCCTGTCAAAGGCTCTGGTGGTGATGCTGTTGTGGGCTTCGTGGTGACCTCCATCTTGCCGTCCTGCTGGTCTTGGTCTCGTTGCATCGATATGGAAACCTTTGCCTGATGGCTTGGGACTCCTCGCCTGCGCTTGCCTCTTTAGCACCAAAGAGGAAACTGGTACACTGCGCCCGCTGGCACCCGCCTGGCCTTGGTTGTCAGGGCTCACGTCATGCGGACCTCGCGAGGTGCCCCCTGCCTTGATATCTCCTCTCCTCAGGATCCAGCCTAGTGAGGCTGCCCCTGAGGAGGTCTTGTGTCGTTTGCCTCGCGAGGCTTGGCCCCTCGCGAGGGTCTTGAGTGGTTTCTGCTGAAGATGGGCCATACCAGGCCGCTGGTGGAGCCACGCCGTGGGCTGCAGGCAGGCAAGTCTGGGTACGCCATTCCCAGGACTCCGACAGTAGCCCCCGGGCGCAAGGCACGCTCGGACTTGGCTTCGAGGCGAAGCCAAAGGGAAAGTGTGGAGCGCCGTGGGCCCCAACTTCCTAAAGCCTTGATTGACTCGTGGCGATCGACGGGACATAGGCATCTTCGCTTCCCCATGCTGCCTCGGCAAACGTTTGACTTGACGAGACCCTGCTGCATGCAGAACAAAACCATCATTACCTGCGATCGTGGAGGTCAATGGTTGGCCTAATTCTAGCTATAAATGAGGAGAGGGGCAGAGCCCCCGTTGCTCATCTCTTTCTCCATTCTGCATGCTTCTTCTTCTTCCTCCTTGCTTCCCCGCCTTGCTGGGAAACTCATGGCGCCGACGAAGAGGTTCTCGGCCGTAGAGAAGGGGAAGGATCGCCAGGAGGGGCTCGGCTTGCCACCTCCTAAGAGGGGGCATGGTCGCCCCCGCAAGCACGTCGCAACCCCCGCTGTGGTCCCTCGTGGGCGCGGACGAACTACTTCGGGGTTCGGCACCGTCCTTGGCGACCGCGACGGCGTCTCTTCGTGCGGCGGGGGCCGCCTGGGACGTGGCAGTCCCGCGAACAGAGGGAGGCGCACCATGATCTCCTGACCTCCCCGGCCGCGCTTTCACTCGGCGGAGGTGCTGCCGGAGTTTGTCGTGTGGTCGGAGAACCCGGCCGGCACCTGGCTTCAGCTTCTGCGCTCCTTTGCCGGCGAGCTGCTGACCACAGGTCCTGGCGGCCTCTAGCTGCAGGCCGACGGCTGCTGCAGCAAGGCCTCGTGGGTCACGATGGAGGTCTCGGTCGCGGGCAATGTAGCCCTGGCCCGCGGCTGGCAGATGTTTGCCCGCGCGTGCGGTCTGGGAAGGCGGTGCACCCTCCACTTCAAGTACGACGGTGCCACGACCCTCTTCGTGAGGGTGTTCGGGGAAGACGGTCGCTGCGTTGGGCGCTGCCCCGAAGACAGCAACGGTGGCGAAGCGCTTGGTCTTGGCGACGGCCGTGATGATGATGAGGGCAAACTCGCCCTCGGCGACGGCCGCGGCTCGTCCAGCAGCGGCAGCTCCTCCTCCGGCGAAAGCTCCAGCGGTGGCGGCTACGACCAACCGCCACATCGTCTGGCTTGCTACGAGGAAGGTGGCGGATCGCTGCGCCCCGGTGAAGCGCGAGGAGGACTCTGGCTGAGTCCGGGGGGAGGCACTGGGTGCCGATCCTCGTGAGCAGCCGCGGGTGTAGCAGCCGCTTTTGTCTGTCCTTTCCTTTCTTCTGTATCAAAAGAAACAAGTATGGGGCCCCGCGAGGGCGTGTAATGAACTGTAATGCTCATGCTACTCATGCTATGTTTATTGTTTCCGGGTTGTGTTGTGGCATCTGTGCCCTATGTAGGCGTAGAGGGATAACTTAGCTTGATACATCCGAGGTAGTTTCCACCTTGTGAGAGCGCGCGCCTCCTGGCATCTGGTGAGGCTTCCCTGCTGCTGACTCGGGAGACATCGCAGAGCTGTAAAAATTTGTTAGGAAATCCTTATCCCTCCTTGCGCGAGGCCTCAGGCATGGGCTGATCATGGCCAAGCGCACCACATCACGGTACCCGAGGGGCACTGACTTAAAAGGGGGTGCGCCGATCACATGCTCAATCGAGGGTGTCGGTGTCAAAATCGGCGGATCTCGGGTAGGGGGTCCCGAACTGTGCATCTAAGGCGGATGGTAACAGGAGGCGGGGAACACAATGTTTACCCAGGTTCGGGCCCTCTCGATGGAGGTAATACCCTACTTCCCGCTTGATTGATCTTGATGATATGAGTATTACAAGAGTTGATCTACCACTAGATCGTAGAGGCTAAACCCTAGAAGCTAGCCTATGATTATGATTGTTGTTTTTTTGGTCTATCGACTAGCCTGGCCTCGGTTTATATAATGCACCAGAGGCCTAGAATAACAAGAGTCCTAGCCGAATACGCCGGTGGGGAGGAGTCCTTGTCTTGATCACCAAGTCTTGTGGAATCTTCCTTGTATGCAGCAGCTGTCCGAACTGGCCCATGAGTATAAGGCCATGGGGGTCCTCGGCCCAATCCAACTAATCGGGAGACGACGGGATGAGCCCCTAGTCCAGGACACCGTCAGTAGCCCCCTGGACCGGTCTTCAAGTTGGGGACGCTCCTCGATTCTTCCGAACTGTTCTTCATCTTTGGTTGTCGGTCTTGAAAACTGGTTCAACAAATCTTCTCATCTCCGATCTTGAGGATCGCCGAAGTGCATCCGACGAGTTTACACGTCGGGTATCCGAGGAGCCCCTTTAAGTTTCCGGCCTTTATCAATGCCTTGTTATTTTTATGCCGCACCTCGGGTTTGAAGTTGTTTCCGAGCGGCAGTGTCTCTTGCGTCCAAGCCCCAACGCCGGACTGTATTCGAGGTATCCTTTGCAGCTAGGCACCGACGCCGGACTGTGTCCAAGCTCCAACACCGGACTATATCCGAGCTCCAATGCCGGACTATATCCGAGGTGTCATAGATCACCTTGGTTCAAAAAAGTTGAAGGAGTTTAGCCGAGCTTAATGCCGGAAATGCCCTCTATGGAGCCGGCCACTGGCGCCCGAGCTTTATGCCGGACTTCTTTCGAGGTGGTGCACCACCCGACAGCGGGCTGATTTTTTACAGATTTTATTTCCGATGCGCGTAAATTTATTAGCTGTCAACATGTATAACTAGTAGCCCTCAAGGTGTGTTTCGGTCTAAAACCCGAGATGCACCTGAAGGAAAACATGAAACTGCTAATCCTAGTAGCCCCTGAGACTCAGGTCGATGCGCGAAATCGGCCTCAGGATCAACTCCTAGCTCGGTAGCACACGTAGGAATAAAAACGCAGTGTAATATATTAGAGATAATAGTGATCGGCAAACGGGCCCCTGAGAGAGGGTCGTGAGAAGTCTCCGCAATATACTAGCTTGACGCCGGATAGGTCCAAATGGTACCTATTGTTATCCGAAGACACATTTGCCCATAGTTCGGTCAAATCGAACACTGAGCCCTTTGGATTTTCTGCATTGAATAGGCAATGCAGTAGCCCCCGAGACACTGGTCGGGTGGCAACACCAGATCAGGGGATCGATGTGCCCCTTTAATATTTATAAATAATGAGCACGAAGCCCAGTTGCCCCGAGCCTTAATGTGGGCACGGGTGGCCGAATTAAGGATCCATATTCAGAGTAAAATCACGGATTATGTGTAATGATTCTATGTATCCAAGTACTTTACATCATTATTTTGACTCCATTGCGACCGTTTATCAGTTGAAAGTGGCCCATTGTCGGCTTCTACCCCTTGGTAGATACTACGCAGGGTGTTTCCGCACTAAAAAAACAACCCTTAGCCGATGTCTCGGTGCCCGGAGGCGGTTGTGTTAGCAGAAACGAGGCAATCAGATATGCAGGCTTTATAACTTTCACTTAGTCATAGGAGCTTAAAGTTGGAACGCCAGTTACTAGCCTCCGGTTAGTGTTCGGCAACAGTCGAGGTCAAGCCGTAAACACTTCAGCCAATATTATGAACGGCCCGTCATTTAACACAGTAATCGGATCGCTGACCAGTTTACGCTTATTGTGACAGTCAGTTTTCGGCTTTCTCCACTGAAGCGCTTAACCATGCTAGCTGGAAGCACAATCGCAGTGGTTCTCCCGTTGTGCACCTTGCCGAACAAAGCGGAACATAGGAGGCAAGCACAGGAGCCAGGCAACCCAACTATTGACCAAAGACGCAATTTGAAACCGATGCAAATACATCAATGTCCGAGAATGTTTTTGCCGAATCCCTAAAGGTGTCCGGCGCCGCACTACGAGACTAATGCTGGAAACACACAAATAGTTTATAAGTGCCATAGGCTTGGAAAACCAAAAACTTCAATAAAAATTGGACGCCCGAACTAGATCAAGTGTTCGGTGCCAAATCGAAAATTGGTCTTAGAAAAAAAGGTGCTTCTGTCGTGCTTTATCATGGCACATCTTATCTCAAGACCTCAAGCGGGTCAGCCTACGGCTTCAACCTCCTATCCCGAAGGTGGAGTACTTCTCGTTAGGCCAGCTTAGCAAACTAAACTCTAGCCGCTTTGAGAGAGAAATTAGGCTCCCCGGCTAGTGACCACACACTCGTGTCAAAAAAGGAGTGATAAATAATAATAATTTTTTTGCAACGACTAAGAAGAAGAACACTTATTATAAAACGGCTCATATAAATTTAAGAGCCCCCAAGTGACTTGGATAAAAGAATTTTATGTATAATGATTGTATGTACCAAAGTCTTATATCATATCTTTGTTCAGCCAAACTTTATACGCGTCTTAACCGACTTCCGGCTTATCCCTCTTTGGTCAAGGGCCGAAAAGTGTTATGTACTCCGCCTGTCGAGAATATCGACGGTGTTTCCGATAACCAGGCAATCATGCCATAAGGCTGTAACAGACAAAGCGCGCTTAGGGAACTTATGCTATATTACTGACGAAGTGTAAGAAGCATCTTTGAAGAAAATAGTACCCCCACCGATACATTTCTTCGGTGCTCATTGTTACTATGAGACTTGTGTGATAGATTTTTTGTACTCATGAGTTTCGTTGTGTGCCAACCATAATTGAAAACAATAAGAGCGCTTAGCTTCGCTTCACCCACCGAGGTCTGGCTCGATGACCCGATCGTGATAATCGCAGAGGTGCTCCTTTACTCTCTAGCCGAACAATCGGGAACGAGGGGTAAACACAGGAGCGAGGCAACCCAGCTTGCAAATCGCTTAAGTCAATATGGTGCATATTGTGACGTAATACATGAACAAGGAACGAAGCCGTACAAGTATAATCATATGCAAGAGGAAAAGCTTCATAAAGGAAGCCCCCAAGTAAACGGGGTATTTGAATTTGTGTGTCACATACAAAGTTTCGACAAGGAAGTTTTTCACAGGCCACTTTTTGCCAAAAAGGTATAATGCTTGGTCGAGTCGAACAAAATTTTAAGCTCGGAGTTTTTGAGCGTCAAAGCGACTTAGCTGGTTAATGTGTTCGGCATTGATGACGCGATCCGAGCTTGGTGCGGGACAAGGTCTCAGCCCCCAAGCCCGATGTGGCCGAGCGAAGAACTCGGCACTCCGAAGAGGTGACATAGCGCGACCAATGTAGGCCGCCGAAGTCCCCGGCGTGGGTTAATGAGGTGTTGACGAAGCTCCCCGTCCAGCCGAGGTGACGTGGTATGTCAGTATGCCGAGGTGATAACACTGCCCGACCCGAATAATTTACCTGTGCATAAAAAATAGTGCAAACTGGAGATAATAATAATAATGATAAACTAAAAAATGTTGCATAATAAATAATTTATGCAAGGTGAGTAATAAAAGGAATATGGTCTGGCACCGAAGTCAATGTCGATGCCGGGCGTCAGCGTGATGCGGTAAAGGTGTGGCAAAGCCTGAATTCACAGGTCGGTCTGAGTTCCGGATGCGGCGTTCGCCGGACTATGTACGGAAACTGACCGAACCACCACGCGACCGTCGTTAATGTGGCCATCATTTCATAGACCTGTGTACAGATGATGGACAAACCAGAGTAATAATTCCTTGGGAAAAATAAACCCAAACAAGCGAAAAATACTAGGATTAATAGCATCTGGTTTATTTGTTGTAGCAATCCAAATAAAAGTGACTCCCAAAATTGGGACTCGATCCGCATTCTCATTGCCTGATGGGCGGTGAAGCGACGGCATGGCGATGCTGGTCAAGGTTGCCTCGCCGAGGCAAAGCCCCCGGTCCAGCTAACGTGATGAAGCCGGTTGACTGGTGACGCCGAAGTCTCCAGAGTAGTTTGATGAAGAGATGGCGAAGCCCCCGGTCCAGCCGAGGTGTTGAAGCCTCGATGTCAGTCGATGAGTCGAAGTACGTCGGCGTGATGGACATCGGCTTGAAAAAGCAAAAGTGTGGCCCTGCCGATGCAGGTCGTGACTCTTGACATGGTCAATGCCGGCTTGATGAAGTGAATATGCGGTGACGCCAGCGTGCCCGCTCCGTGTAATCCATGGGGCAGCGATTTTGGTGATGATTTATCCTTTGCGGTGCCGGACTCCTGTTCGGCTTGCCGAGATGATGATCTGAAGAAGTTGAGCTCGGCTCAACAAAGTGATGATGTGTCTAGCGCAGGTCGGCAGCCGTGGAGCAATATTGCCGGACTGGTTTGACACCAGCATGATGGTGAAGATCATGTTCAAAAGATTTTAAAGTTAGTGGGATGTGTTCGGGAACAAGACACAATACCCCATACAAAAATCCTTCAAAAAGGATGTCCGAAATCCCGTTCATAAAAAAGACGAACTCGGGTCAGATTCATTTTCACGCAGAAAACAGATCCGAAAAGTGATGCACTAATCGGAAGGTTCCCGAAGTTTGCTTTCTTGACGTGGACTCCAAGTCTCCCCGGTTGTTTTCTTTCCAAAAATAACTTCTCCAGAAGGTTTCATTCCGTTTCGACTCCGTTTGATATTCCTTTTCTTCGAAACACTAAAACAAGGAAAAACAGAATCGCACGGGCTCGGGTCAATAGGTTAGTCCCAAAAGTAATATAAAAGTGTTTAATAAAGCCCATAAACATCCAAGATGGATAATATAATAGCATGAATACTTCATAAATTATATATACGTTGGAGACGTATCAGCATCCCCAACCTTAATTCCTTCTCGTCCTCGAGTAGGTAAATGATAAAAGAAATAATTTATGAAGTGTGAATGCTAGCATGTGCATAAGTTTGGTCAATGATAATTTCAATCACCTTTTCTAGCATCATTATATGTCATAACATTAGCTCAACCCATAGAACTTTGCATGATCAAGTATCAAACTATTCACATGTTAAAGTATAGATCATAAACTTTCTTGAAAACTAACAAACCGTGTTATTTGTCATCAAACAATTGCAATACATCTTATTTTCAGGAAGAGTCTGTGTCAAAGCTTTGATTCAGCAAACTTCACATACTCAACTATTATTTAGTCTTCGATGATTGCTATCACTCAAAGTATATTTTTAGAACAAATAGTATTCATCAAACACAGAGAAAGATAGGGTCTTAATGTTTCGCCTCCCAACCTTTTACCTCAGGGGTAATGTCAACAGTAATAATTCATGCTCAAATATATTTGAATGGCCATATATGCCTAGATCTTTCCATCACATGATGCTTGCCAACTAAAGAGTAGGTTGGAATGAGAAGGAATATTACTGACTCTTGCATAAAATTAAAAGATAGGCCCTTCGCAGAGGGAAGCAGGGATTTGCAGAGGTGCCGAGCTCAAGCAAAACAGAGATGAAAATAATTTTGAGAGGTATGCTTTCATTGTCAACATAACGACCAAGAGTTCCCAATATCTTCCATACTACATACATTATAGGCGGTTCCCAAACAGAAAGGTAAAGATTTTTACTCCCCCTCCACCAACAATCATCAATCCATGGCTTGCCCGAAACAACGGGTGCCTCCAACTAACATCAATCCTGGGGGAGTTTTGTTTGCAATTATTTTTTATTTGATTTCGATCTTTTGATCATGGGACTGGGCATCCCAGTTACCAGCCATTTTCTCATGAATGATGAGCGGAGTCCACTCATCGTGAGAATAACCCACCAAGCATGGAAGATACTGCTAGCCCCTAGTAACTACATGAGCGATTCGGGCATACAAAACAGATTATTATTTGAAAGTTTAGAGTTTGGCACATGCAAATTTACTTGGAACGGCAGGTAAATACCGCATATAGGTAGATATGGTGGACACTCATGGAAGAAACTTGGTTCAAGGAGTTTGGATGCACAAGCATTATTCCCGCTTAGTACAGATATTTTGGCTAAAAAGGATTCTAAATAGCAAGCACCGCATGTTAGACGATCCAAAACAATATAACTTCTGTACAAATATACCCAAGCATAACTCATCATGTTGTCTTCCTTGTCCAACTTCAACTAATTTTCTCAGGTTTGAAAATAATTAATGGGGATCACAATCATAGAAGATGTCCAAGATAGTATTATATGTGAAATCTCTCTTCCTTCAATATTCTTTCATGAATTGTTCAAGTGACCGATACAATGTGCTAACCTTCAAAAACTTTACCACCCCTACTTCTTATATGTGAAGGCATTACTCCCCATGGGAAAGGCATATGAAACATATATAATTTCAGATTTATGACATTCAAATCATTCAACTATTTACTCATAGGATATAAGTGAAGCACACGAGTAAATGACAAACTACTCCAAAAAGATATAAGTGAAGATCAATGAGTAGTTGAATAATTATGTAACTATGTGAAGACTCTCTAACATTTAACGATTCCAGATCTTGGTATTTTATTCAAACAACAAGAAAGGCTAAAAGAAAATAAAATGACGCTCCAAGCAAAACACATATCATGCGGTGAATAAAAATATAGCTCCAAGTAATGTTACCGATGAATGAAGACGAAAGAGGGGTTGCCATCCGGGGCATCCCCAAGCTTAGGCTCTTGGTTGTCCTTGAATATTAGCTTGGGGCGCCTTGGGAATCCCTATGCTTAGGCTCTTGCCACTCCTTATTCCATAGTCCATCGAATCTTTACCCAAAACTTGAAAACTTCACAACGCAAAACTTAACAGAAAACTCGTGAGCTCCGTTAGCGAAAGAAAACAAAACACCACTTCAAGGTACTGTAATGAACTCATTCTTTATTTAAATTGGTGTTAAACCTAATGTATTCCAACTTCTCTATGGTTTATAAACTCTTTTACTAGCCATAGAGTCATCAAAATAAGCAAACAACACACGAAAATCAGAATCTGTTAAAAACAGAACAGCCTGTAGTAATCTGTAACTAACGCAAACTTATGGAACCCCAAAAATTCTAAAATAAATTGGTGGACCTGAGGAATTTGTCTAGTAATCATCTGCAAAAATAATCAACTAAATAGCACTCTCAAATAAAAATTTTAGCTAATCTTGTGAGCGCTAAAGTTTCTGTTTTTTACAGCATGATCATAAAGACTACACCCAAGTCTTCCCAAAGGTTCTACTTGGCACAAACACTAATTAAAACACAAAACCACATCTAAACAGAAGCTAGATGGATTATTTATTCCTAAACAGAACCAAAAAGCAAGAAACAAAAATAAAATTAGGTTGCCTCCCAACAAGTGCTATCGTTTAACGCCCCTAGCTAGGCATGATGGTTTCAATGATGCTCGCATAAATGATAAGAATTGAAACATAAAGAGAGCATCATGAAGAATATGGCTAGCACATTTATGTCTAACCCACTTCATATTCATAGGGATTTTGTGAGCAAACAACTTATGGAAACAATAATCAACTAGCATAAGAAGGCAAAACAAGCATAACTTCAAAACTTTAAGCACATAGAGAGGAAACTTGAGATTATTGCAATTCCTACAAGCATATATTCCTCCCTAATAATAATTTTCAGTAGCATCATGAATAAATTCAACCATATAACCATCACATAAAGCATTCTTTTCATGATCTACAAGCATATAATTTTTATCGCTCTCCACATAAGCAAATTTCTTCTCATGAATAGTAATGGGAGCAAACTCAACAAAATAACTATCATGTGAAGCATAATACAATTGAAAATTAAAATCATGATGACAAGTTTCATGGTTATCTTTATTCTTTATAGCATATGTATCATCACAATAATCATCATACATAGGAGGCATGCTTTCATCATAATAAATTTGCTCATCAAAACTTGTGGGACAAAAAATATCATCTTCATCCAACATAGCTTCCCCAAGCTTGTGCCTTTGCATATCATTAGCATCATGGATAATCAAGGAATTCATACTAACAACATTGCAATCATGCTCATCATTCACATATTTTATGCCAAGCATTCTATGTAATTCTTCTTCTAGCACTTGGGCACAATTTTCCTTTCCATCATTTTCACGAAAGATATTAAAATGATGAAGCATATGAGGAACCCTCAATTCCATTTTTTGTAGTTCTCTTTTATAAACTAAACTAGTGATAAAACAAGAAACTAAAAGATTCGATTGCAAGATCTAAATATATACCTTCAAGCACTCACCTCCCCGGCAACGGCACCAGAAACTGCTTGATGTCTACTACGCAACCTTCTTGTAGACGTTGTTGGGCCTCCAAGTGCAGAGGTTTGTAGGACAGTAGCAAATTTCCCTCAAGTGGATGACCTAAGGTTTATCAATCCGTGGGAGGCGTAGGATGAAGATGGTCTCTCTCAAGCAACCCTGCAACCAAATAACAAAGAGTCTCTTGTGTCCCCAACACACCCAATACAATGGTAAATTGTATAGCTGCACTAGTTCGGCGAAGAGATGGTGTTACAAGTGCAATATGGATGGTGGATATAGGTTTTTGTAATCTGAAAATATAAAAACAGCAAGGTAGCAAGCGATAAAAGTGAGCGTAAACGGTATTGCAATGCTAGGAAACAAGGCCTAGGGTTCATACTTTCACTAGTGCAAGTTCTCTCAACAATAATAACATAATTGAATCATCTAACTATCCCTCAACATGCAACAAAGAGTCACTCCAAAGTCACTAATAGCGGAGAACAAACGAAGAGATTATGGAAGGTTACGAAACCACCTCAAAGTTATTCTTTCCAATCAATCCATTGGGCTATTCCTATAAGTGTCACAAACAGCCCTAGAGTTTGTAGTAAAATAACACCTTAAGACACACATCAACCAAAACCCTAATGTCACCAAGATGCTCCACTGTCGCCTCAAGTATCCATGGGTATGATTATACGATATGCATCACACAATATCAGATTCATCTATTCAACCAACACATAGAACCTCAAAGAGTGCCCCAAAGTTTCTACCAAAGAATCAAGACAAAAACGTGTGCCAACCCCTATGCATAGGTTCATGGGCGAAACCCGCAAGTTGATCACCAAAACATACATCAAGTGATTCATGTGATATCCCATTGTCACCACAGATACGCACGACAAGACATACATCAAGTGTTCTCAAATCATTAAAGACTCATTTCGATAAGATTACTTCAAAGGGAAAACTCAATCCATTACAAGAGAGTAGAGGGGGAGAAGCAACATAAGATCCAACTATAATAGCAAATCTCGCGATACATCAAGATTGAATCACCTCAAGAACACAAGAAAGAGAGAGAGAGAGATCAAACACATAGCTACTGGTACATACCCTCAGCCCCGAGGGTGAACTACTCCCTCCTCGTCATGGAGAGCGCCGGGATGATGAAGATGGCCACCGATGAGGATTCCCCCCTCCGGCAGGGTGCCGGAACAGGGTCCCGATTGGGTTTTGGTGGCTACAGAGGTTTGCGGTGGCGGAACTCCCGATCTATTCTGTTTTTCGATCGTTTTAGGGTATATGGATATATATAGGCGGAAGAAATACGCGAGGGGAGCCACGAGGGGCCCACGAGGGTGGAGGGCGCGCCCCCCTGCCTCGTGCCTTCCTCGTTGCTTTCTTGATGTGGACTCCAAGTCTCCCCGGTTGCTTTCTTTCCAAAAATAACTTCTCCAGAAGATTTCATTCCGTTTCGACTCCGTTTTATATTCCTTATCTTTGAAACACTGAACCAAGGGGAAAAACAGGAACTGGCACTGGGCTCTGAGTTAATAGGTTAGTCCCAAAAGTAATATAAAAGTGTTTAATAAACCCCATAAACATCCAAGATGGATAATATAATAGCATGAATACTTCATAAATTATAGATACGTTGGAGACATATCAGCATCCCCAAGCTTAATTCCTGCTCGTCCTCGAGTAAGTAAATGATAAAAGAAATAATTTATGAAGTGTGAATGCTAGCAGGTGCATAAGTTTGATCAATGATAATTTCAATCACCATTTCTGGCATGGAACTTGCAGGCCTCGCAGGATCTTACCAGCTCGACTGCGTCGTTGAGTGTCGTGGGCCAGTAGAACCCGCTGTGGAATGCCTTGCCAACCAGGGTGCGCGATGACGAGTGATGCTCGCAATCTCCGTTGTGTATGTCAGCTAGTAGCTCGCTCCCCTACTTCCTAGAGATACATCGCAAGGAAACATCATTTGGTCGTTTTTTGTACAGCTCACCATCCTGGATGCAATATGCCGTAGCTTGCCGGGCCATGCACTCCGCGTCCTCCTCCTTCTCCGGCAGCGTTCCTTGCACTAGGTATGCCCTGAAATCCTCGACCCAGCACCCCTCCTAAGGCTCGAGCGCCAGGAGCAGGCGTGCTCATGAGGTCGGGCCACAGGTGGGGGCTCCCAAGGCTAGTGGCTGGGGGAGTTCCTCCTGAGGCAGTGCAGGCTCCGCGGCCAGGGGGTGCAGCCGAGGGCTTGAAGAGTCGCTCTTCGAAGACACCTGGATCTTGGGGCTGATGCCTTGATGCCCTCTTGGCGATCTCATCGGCTTCCTTGTTTGTGCCGCGTGGCACATGTTGCAGTTCCAGGCCCAAGAATTGCTTCTCCATCCTGCGCACCACCGCGAGGTATGCCTCTATGTGCTCATCCCTCGGCTCGTACACCTTGTTGGAGAAGTTGACGAGGAGCTGAGAGTCGCCCTTGATGGTGAGACGCCTCACCCCCAAGGCTGCTGTAGCCTTGAGGCCGGCGATCAACCCCTCGTATTCCATGATGTTGTTGGAGACCTTCTCGCCCCGATGGAAGCAGAGCTGCACGGCGTAGTATAGCTTGTCTTGGGTGGGCGAGATGAGCACGGCACCAACCCCCGCGCCTTGGCGTGCGAAAGTGTCGTCGAAGTACATGACCCAGCCATCTGGCACTTCACTTCCCGGCGAGAGGGATTGGCTCTCGCCCGCTTCGGGCTCCGGAGCGTCGGTCCATTCTGCCACGAAGTCGGCGAGGGCGGCTCCCTTGATGACCCTGGTTGTGCTGAACTCCAGCTGAAACGTTTGCAGTTCGATGTTCCACTCAGCGACTCTTTGTCGGTGTCAAAACAGGCGGATCTTGGGTAGGGGTCCCGAACTGTTCGTCTAAGGTCGATGGTAACAGGAGACAGGGGACACAATGTTTACCCAGGTTCGGGCCCTCTCTATGGAGGTAATACCCTACTTCCTGCTTGATTGATCTTGATGAATATGAGTATTACAAGAGTGGCTCTACCATGAGATCGTGATGGCTAAAACCCTAGAAGTATAGCCTGTATGATTATGATTGTCCCTATGGACTAAACTCTTCGGTTTATATAGACACTGGAGGGGACTAGGGTTGTACAAAGTCGGTTACAGAGAAAGGAATCTTCATATCCGAACGCCAAGCTTGCCATCCACACTAAGGAGAGTCCCATCCGAACACGGGTGAGAGTCTTCGGTCTTGTATCTTTACATCCCATCAGTCCGACCCATGTCCAACAGGCTGGACGCCCGAGGACCCCTTAGTCCAGGACTCCCTCAGTAGCCCCTGAACCAGGCTTCAATGACGAGGTGTCCGGCGCGCAGATTATCTTCGGTATTGCAAGACGGATTCCTCCTCCGAATACTCCAAAACAGCCTTTGAACACAAAGAACGTGTTCGGCTCTGCAAAACAAGTACCACACACAACCGTAGAGAGTATAATATTTCACGAGTCCAATCTACTGACAACTTTTTGTAGCGTGACGGTCACCACCCGGTCGTTATTACGAACCTTTTTCGGCCTGCCGCTCCATGTTTTTGAGATGCGGTTCCATTGGCACGTCTTGTTAAAGCAGAGATCGTGTCCCCTTATTACGGGATTCTCATCAATACGGGCATGGGTAATCCAACCGTGCTGTCTACGCGGCACTTGGGAAACAGGCGAGTGGGGAGGCACTTGATATTCACTGCCTTTATAAAGGGATAAGGATTCATCCCCTTTCACCCACGCCTTCTCTCTCTCTGTCCACCCATTCTCGAGCTCCAGCGCCTAAGTTCTCATCTTATCCGCCTCAAAAAAGTTCTCCGATCATGTCTAGATCCGGAGCGCGGGGCAAGTGGATGGTCTCCTCTGTCAAGGAGAAGGACATCACCAAGCTCCGGGAGGCCGAATATTTGGCCAAGGAGGTCGCCCATCGGCTCCCGGACGAGGGATAGATCGTCCCTACCCCGGAACCCCATGAGAGGGTAGTGTTCATCCCCCACTTTGTCCGTGGGCTAGGGTTTCCTCTCCACCCTTTCGTCAGCAGACTCATGTTCTACTACGGGCTAGACTTCCATGATCTAGCCCCAAATTCCATCCTCAACATCTCGGAATTTATTGTCGTGTGCGAGGCTTTCCTCCGCATCCCACCCCACTTTGGATTGTGGCTAAAGATCTTCAATGTGAAGCCGAAGGTTGTGGGTGGCCAACAATCAGAGTACGAGGGCGGCATGGTGAGCAAGATGCCCAATGTCACATGGCCCGAAGGCTCCTTCGTGGAGACCCTCAAAGGGTGGCAGCAACTGTGGTTCTATATCACAGAACCCCGTGACGCCACCTCGGTCGCGGATCTAGAATTCAGGTCCGACGCCCCGATGCGGCTCACCTCCTGGCTAGAGAAGGGCCTAAATTGGGCTTCACAAAGCGAATGACAAAGGCTGCAGCGCCGCATCCGAGCATGGTGGACAAGAACATCAAGCTCGTCAACGTGATCCAGGTGATGCTAGTTCGTCAGATCCTTCCATGCCAGAGCCCGGATTGCCGTCTATGGGAGTTCGATCCGGCCGAGCACCACACCTTGCAATGGTTCTTCGGAACTATGCACGAAGATATTTGGAAGGTGCTCTTCAAGGCCAACGAGAAGTGGCTGAAGACGACCGAGGACCGTGGGCACGACCTGGGCCATCCCGCCAGTCCGGTAAGACTTTCCCATTTCAAGGTGTATCCTTTACTTGCTTTTTGAGGGAAGGTGCCTAAACCTCCCTATTTATTTTTTCAGGGCTGGACAAAGAAGGCGGAGCGGATTCAGTGTCTGGCTCCGCTGCTCGAGGAACCAGCCATCCCGCTTCTGACGAAGATGCTGGTTCCAGCGCCCTACCAGGCGCCGGAGAAGAAGGCCAAGAAAAAGGCCAAGGAGACCAGAAGTGGTCTCCGCCGCAAGGGCGCTTCGGACATGACGTCCGAAGGCGCAGAGACTCACTCCTCCGCCGCCGAGGATGACGAGGAGGAGGAGGAGAGCAACTCTCCCCCTCAGGGGGGGAAGGAAGAAGAGGGCAGCCTCCACAAATCTGGAGGCAGAGGCGTCCAAGAAGGGGAAGATTCCCCTCGCGGATAACTCGGAGTGGGACATTCATAGCAGCCCAGAGCGGCGCCCCCGAGATAAGCCCCTGTCCGAATCGTGAGTACTCAGAGACCCTGACGCATTCATATATCAGCCTCTTTACTTCGTAGTTTTAACATGTTGAATCATGCACTCGCAGATCGACTCGTTCCGACCTCGAGCGATCCTCGTCTTCGGGGAACTCGCTGGACCCGAAGGTGATGGACAGCGGGTCCCTTTCGGCGGCCTCCTCTCCCAGGGCCATGGATGACACCGAGGTGGTGTCCCGAAAGATCCCAGGCCAGGGAGAGACACAGGAGGCTATCGGGGCGGCGCCAGAGGGTGAAACCTCGGCTGCCGGACACATGGGGGAGCAAATCCCTATGAAGTCTGGCGATGGGGGCCGTATCCAATTTGGCCCCCCAGCCGAATACGGTCACGGAGACCTATATGGCTACAGGATCCGGCAAGCAGCCTCCTCCAAAATAAGGAGGTGTGCCCCTTCCGCCGGTGACCTCTATCCACCCAGAGGCACCAGATACTCTACTGGAAGCGCTGCGAAGTGCTTCCATTGTTGAGGAACACTGTACCCTCATGGGTACGGTGATTGAGAAGATTCAGTCCGCAAAGAGCGGACTGACCGAAGCCTGCACAAGCCTTCTAACAGGCTTTGAGGTAAGAAACACAATAATGTGAAAAGAATGTCACAGTATAGACAGCAGCCCCGGAGACTCTGTCCGGTGTTCGGAAAGAAAAACCGGAAAGAGGATCAAATAGTTTTAGTAGGAGACTAACCATATATGTCTATGTGAATAAGTAGGCGTCGTTGCTGGCCGTCACTTCTCATGCTGCCGAAGTCTCCGGACTGAAGCAGAGTCTGGATCGGGCCGAGGAGGAGCTCGGCCGAGTGAAAAAACAACTGGAGGACAAGCAAGGTATGTAACGACCTTCTGTGTATCAGAAATGATTGATGATTTATGTTGACTAAAGTGCCATGGTATTTGTAGGAGCAGCGACCGAGGTGGAGGCCCTTAAATAGGCACTGGCCGAGGCCAAAAAGAAAGCGGCAAAGGAGCAAGCCGCCTATGAAAAAGACGAGGCCAGGGTTGAGGAGGTCCAGCAGGAGCTCCGGGATGTTGTTAAGAAATGCGAGTCCTTGGAGTGCAATATTGCGGATCAAGTGACCGAACTCGCCAAGGCTCGCGAAAGCGCATGAGATGCCTGGGTTGAAGCCCAGGGCATCCTCCAGGAAATCCAAGAGGCCAGGAAAATTGTAGCGGGTAAGGATTTTATTATGCAAAGCTAGTATGTGAAGAAGAGATATCTCTTGCTAACCCGGATTTGGAGTTCTCCAGGGACGTTTGCGGATCTGCCGCGCAGTGTTTCTGACGCTGCGGAGTTCTTCCGAGCCGAAGAAGGGAGCTCAACGGAGAAGTTGTTCTGGTCGCAATACCTTGCACCAGAACATCCGGTGCCCTCTAGCGATTAGCTAAAACAGCTGGTCGAACTGCATAGGGTGGCCGAGCTAGCCATGGAGGATTTGATAATCCGGCTGTGGCCTGCCGACGCTATACCCATCAGCTACTTTGGCCTCGTGAAGCGGCTGGTTGATGACTGCCCTCGGCTTGATGCCATCAAGCGGTCGGTCTGCATTGAAGGTGCGCTGATGGCCTTCGCCCGTGTCAAGATACAGTGGGCAAAGATGGACGCCATCAAGCTCGTGACCGAGGGACCGCCCGCTGGCAAGGAGCGCCGTACGCCGGAGCGGTATTTTGATGATTTCCTCAAGGGATCCCGCATTGTAGAGGGCAAATGTTCAAAAGACATTATCTTCGAATGAATACATTCATGTTATCTTTGTCTTGTATGATGAAACAAATTCGTTATGTAATATAATGCTTTCTTATTATTAAAATATTACCTCATGTGCGGCCGTTTTTATTAAATCTGAGAGTTGGCCAGTCGTCGGCTTCAGCCCCCACGTAGGTAGTACGGGGGTGTTCGGGATGGAATCTGAACACTCTTGATCCCAAAATTTGGTCCTTGAAGGAGGTGTTTAGCGCAACGAACCAGGCAATCGGACTATGTGGCTTTATCACGCTCACTTAGCCATAGGAGTTTGACAATAAAATTTAGGCGCAGCCCCTAGTTAGCATTTAATCTGGACTAGGGTGTTGTAAACACCTGATCGGACCGAGGCCGGTCCGTTGCATAATGCGGAAAAAATCACAAAAGATTCATAACCTCCGAACAGTTGACCGGCCCACGCCGCATCATGACAGTCAATTTTCGTCTTTCTTTACTGAGGTGCTCATCTGGATAAACCAGGACACAATCGTAGTAGTTCTCCCTTTACACTACAAAAAATACACTTCCGTGATGATACGTGTTTGTCACAGTAGGTCGCTTTTTTTGTCATGCATGTACATCCATGACAATTTTATGACAGAATCAAGATAGTCATACATGTGCTGTCGTAGAAGTGTTCCATGACATCACCAAAATTATCATCACGGAAGTGTCCACGTCCATGACGATAAATCGCGCGTCACAGGAGTGCTTTCGTCAAGGGTGACCGACACGTGGCATCCACCGTAACGGAACGCCGTTAAGCTATCGGACCCGGTTTTGGATCCGATAACCCGCTAACAGCCCCGACCAATGGGGATTTTCCACGTGTAAAATCATCATTGGCTGGAGGAAACACGTGTCGGCTCATCATTGGGACAGATGTCATCCACTCATTGGACCGAAGGCGCCTATGATACGTCGACACATGGCACGACCAAACAGAGGCCCATTCCTGTGAAAAGGCCGCCCGCTTGACTTGGTCAAAGGTGGCGGCCGCCCACTAAAGCCCGTTAACGACATGTTCGTGATATAGCCCATTTACTGTTGCGGTAACCCAGGCCCATTACGACCTATCCGAATTAGGCCCAGTAGTGTCATCTAGGCCGTCCAATATGATTCCAGCCCATTTTAAGTTCCGGCCCATGTATGGCCCATGACGCCTTTCGCCCATATGAGGCCCTTTGTAACTCTTGGCCCATTAACGGCCCGTGGTGGCGGCCCGTAATGAACAAAGGTATCACTTTATACCCATTAATGGCCCATTAATCCATTGGGCCGTTTGCAGCCCATGTTATATTTCGGCCTTCTCAGGGCCCATTTATTCTTGGGCTCATTTCCAGCATTCGATTACTTATGGCCCGCTATCGCCATTTTTCGCTTAGGGCCAAATTTAGCCCATGGTTACGATCCTGCTTGGTCCGTTAATCACGCTGGGCCATTTTCATAGCATCATCAAATACGGCCTATTAACGATGGCCCGTTATGGTCGGCCTATGAACGGACGACTCCAACTCTAGCCCGTTTACAGCCATAATGCGGTCTGTTTTTGGCCCATGTTTAGCCAATCGATCATATGGCCCGTATAAGGCCCATTGATGATATGGCCCGTAGAAGGCCCATAGAAGGCCCATTGTTTCTATGGACCGTAGAAGTCCCATTGTTTCTACGGCCCGTAGGAGGCCCAGTGTCACTACAGTAAATATGTAGCCCATGGCCTGTTAATGGTGGGAAACTACTATAGGTTTAAACCTGCTAATGGCCCAAGATGATTATAGGCCCATGTTTTGGCCCATATGAGTAACGGGCCGGCCTGAAGACCGACAACACTGAGATCCACTGAACCTTCCGGCCTAAATTACAGCATACCGACCATAGAATAAACCTAGACTATACAATAAAGAAATTACGGCATATTACATCCATTGGGAATCAAAGTTCGCTACCGGTGATAATAAAGCGCAACATGACCGCGGATTACATAAAGTGGGCATCAAAGGTCGCCACCAGTGCATATAAATGCACCGACAAAAGAATATACAAAATTGAGAGCACTTCAAAAGGCACTAGACCTGGCAAGGTCGGGCCCCGCAAGCAGCCGAACAAGCTGTTGAGACCTCAGTTGTGTCAATGGTAGATGCTTCATCCCTAGTTGTATGGAACCATAGTGTGCAAGGCAGTCCCCTGACATCTTCATTACATCTTTGACTTCAAGTCGGAGCTGAGCTGAAGCAAGCCTTTCCGCTTTAAGTTGAGACTCAAGAAGTCGAATCGATTGAGGCAGCGATCGATAGAGGTTGTCTCACACCTGCCGGTGAGTAGCTTCAACTCACCTGCCTTCATCAAGACAGACCTTGGGGTCATCTTGCTGTCCTCAAGATGGTTTGGCTCACTATCTTTCCAAAAGTTCTGCCTGGCATAAGAGATACGACTCTGAAAGAGAAACAAGGAGACACGTAACAGGTTTCACAATTATATAAGAAAATAAATGGATCTGTTCTGCATAAGGAACATGTTTTTACAACTACAATTTAAAACTGGTAGTTGTTGCAAACATCCAATCAGATGTAAACAGCAATGGAGGAAATGATGCCTATCCAAATCTATACTAGAACAAAGTTTCAAGGCTTGAGAATGATGAACTTACATTACATGTTAACACAGGCTGGACAAAGCCCTTCTCCATGTTGATGGAAGGATAACTCGATAAATTCCCCAAAGAAAATTCTTTATAAGCGTTGCCATTATTCTACATTTTGCAAAGAGTAAATATATGTTTGTGGGAACGACACCTATGGGATCACAAGAATCCATACTACGGTCGCGGGGCGCGGGGTCGTGAGAAGAGCGGATCAAACAGATAGCACACGGTTTCCTTATCCAGGTTCGGGCCGCGAGGATGCGTAAAACCCTACTACTGCTTTGGTGGTTTGTTTATCTGTGTTCTTGAACTAGCAATGGGGCGTGAGGAGCTCCAAAGTCGAATCCTCCTCCCGGTCGCCTTTGGGCCTCCTTTTATAGGGAAAGGGGTTGCCAAAGTGGCACATGTGAGGTGGAAAGGGTACAAGGATGCGAGTTTATCCTCGATTACATGACAAGGCGCTTTTAATGCGCCTTGCTTACGTGTCCTTGCTTTATCGGGACGGGAGAGCCCTGTCTCGTCTGTCGCCGCCCCTTTCGTGTCGACACGCGCCTCGGCCAGCGGTGCCAAGCGGTGCCATGTAGGCAAAGGCAGCAGCTGAGGTGGCACAGTGGTGGGTCTCCACGAAGATCCGCTTGCCGCCACGCAGTGCCCGCCCAACTGGTTGGGTCGGCAGCTGCATGGGAACGGTGGTGGAGGTTTGATTGGTGTGGGCTCGATGGTGGCCCCCACGGGTGTTCTTGGCAAGGGCTTGGCCAGTAGCCCCTGCAAGGGTCTTGCCGGGCCCCGCAAGGGTCTTGCCGTGGCGCCGTTGGTCATCCCCGGCAAGGCTCTTGCCGGGGCCTTAGGGTCCTCCTTGGCTGGGATCCCGCCAAGGGTTGTCATCTTCTATAGTGTGTATCTGATCTTGAATGTCTTCACAAAGATCTGCATGCCACCATGGGGATGTCTCCTGAATCCTTGCCCCATGGGGGCATTGGACTCAAGGGTGACTCGCTCCATAGGTGTGGGCGAGCTGCCACGGCAAGGGTCTTGCGGGTTTGCTTAGCGCCCCGGCAAGGATCTTGCCGGGGAGTCCGCTTCGCCCCTTTGCTCTTTGTGGTCTTGGTCTTGGCGTCGTTCTGCTCCTTTCGAGCTTTGGCCTTACCTTGGCTCACCTTCCTTGCCTTGCTCAGTGTGGTAGTGCCCACGGCTCAGACTGCCCGTGCACAGTTATAGGGGTACAAAAGTGTACCTCTTTTGTACACCGACAGAGCCCCGGCCTGGGCCACACGTAAGCGTTAATCGCGCTGCTGGGCTAGGGCCCAAAACGGTGTAAAAGGGCAGGCGGGTGGTTTTTATCATGTAAGTCTCTTCGCAATCTGTGCTTCCCATGCCTCCCGCGCATGGCTCGGCGTGGGAAGGCGTGCGTGACATGGGCGGCATGCGTGGGGCTGAGCTCTGCGCGCATGCGTCACGTCGTACTAAAGGGGGCGGTTCGCGCCTTCCCCATAAACGGAAGGAGGCATGGAGGACAAGGCCGCGACGGCTGCGGAGGAGGAGCAGTTCACCCTGTGGGCGGCGGCCACCGAGGAGGTCAGCAGCGTCGACGCTGGAGCTCCGCTTGTCGAGGACGCGGCCGACGAGTCGTCGGAGGAGGAGGATGTGGCAGCGGGCTCGACGCCAGCTAGGGGAAGAGGGCGAGTCCTGCGGCGGTCTGGCTCCGGTGAGCCGGTCCAGCCCTGCTGGGCTACATGGCCTCAATTGACCCTGGAGCGGTCCGGGCGCCACACGAGAGCCACGACAGCGAAGGGCCTGACGAAGGCCGCTGAGAAGAAGAAGGCGACAGCCCCTTCCTCATCCGGCGCGCACAAACCCCGCCGCTTTCTTCGCCTCCGCAAAGGCCGACTGGATGATGATGTGGAGCTCCCTTTGATCTCAGGCCTCTCAGCCCGGAGAGGAAAAGGAAACTGGTGGAAGAGGAGGAGACGGATGACGAGTAAGTACTCTGTTCCTTACTGTCATTTCAATTTCCCCGAGTCGAGTCGCTTGTCTTGATCCATTTTTGCTTTTGCAGGGAGGCAGAGACGTTGGCCCAGAGGGTGAAGAGGGCGAGGACCTCGGCGAAAGCGGTCCATCCGGCTGGGCTTCAAAGACACCACTGGTGGTGATGAGCAGCCCGGACAGTAGCCCCCGGCGCAGCCCCCAGCGTAAGTTCGTCACCCTCTTCTTACTCGACATGTGGTAGGCGCTCAATGCTATGATGCTGACCTTGCCGCGTTTGCAGGAGGGGAGCGGGAGCAGGAGGAGCCACAGATGGCTACTCCTAACACACCACCCCCATCGACTACGCCGCCGCGGGGGGTGTCCTCGGCAAGGGCATCAGGCACAGAGCCCACACCCATGGAGGAAGAGGGAACTTCGCGCCGGTGACTCGCCACGACGCCAAATGTTTGGCGGAGAGGGACTTGCTTCACACTGCTTTGGTGAGTCGCCTGTCCTTTGTCTCTGCTTTTCCCTTATTCTTTCCTTGGCTTCATTGCTCCCATTGCTTCCTGTGCCCTCCTTCAATGACATGGAGGACGTGGACACTGTTGTTGGAGACATTGCCGAGGAGGCCACGGCGGAGGCCAGCAGGATTGCCGCCGAGGAGGCTGCCAAAGATGCTGATGAGGCCGCTCGCTGATGAAGCCGCCAAGGGTGCTGCCGAGGATGCCGCTGCGGGGGCCGCCAAGGCGACCGGCGAGGCTTCTGCCGAGGGCGCCCGTGGTGGACCTGCCGGTGAGGCCGGCAAGGCCTCCGCCGAGGAAGAGGTGGCGGTGACTAGCCTCCTCCTCCTCAACCTCGGCCCCGCAGATATCTCGAAGGTGGGCGATGATCTTTCGTCCATCTTCTAGGGCGCTGCGAGCGCCCGCCAAGGGGAAGCCTTTGACGGTGATTTGCTTGCCACCACTGGGCTTGAGGTGGTTGATGAGCCGGGCGTTGGCGGCGACGGTTCTCCAGAAGGGCAGCTTTTCTGCACCATGGGGGCCGATTTCCAGAAGCTCCAAGTGCTCTACCGTGCCCGCCTGGACAAGGTCAAGTCCAGGATGGCAACGGTGGACAACGCGGAGGTGGACTTCAAGGCGCGCGTCGCTGAGACGCAGACCTGGTTCCTCCAGACTCACGAGGAGCAGAGGGCCTTTCAGGAGGAATTGGCCAAGCGCAATGTGGAGCTCACCATGAAAATGGCCGACATCGAGAAGGCCCAGGAAAAGGCAGCGAACTTGGCTTCCGCGCCGAAGCCGCCCGGAACCAGCATCAAGCCGCCTTGGATTCCCAGGAAGAGGACCTCTCCGCGCGTGAAGCGAAGCTTATCACAACGCTCCGCGGCAAGGATGAGGAGCTCGAGGCCCTTGTCGCGCGACGGACTCGTGAGCTGGAGCAGAGGCACAAAGAGGCACTCGATGCCAAAGCTCTGGCCCATGCCGGCAAGGTGAAGGAGCTGGAAGCAGAGCGGGACGAGCTGAAGGAGCAGGCCCTCAAGCTGTCCGGCGAGAAGAGCATGCTCAACCGCGCCTTGGTAGAGGCGCAAGGAGCAGTCATCAGCAGGACTGGGGAGCTCTCCGACGCGCAGAACTCCATCAGAGACCTCAAGCTGAAGCTGGAGGATCTCGAGAAGATGTTGTCGGAGAGCAGGGCTCGGGAGGAGACCTTGACCAGGAGCCTCGAGGAGGAGAAGCAGCTGCGGGCAAACGAGGCCGCCTCCCACCAGGAATATGTGGTGGGTGAGAACAGGTGGATCAGCCATCTGGAGGTCGTTGCCGGCAGGGTCACCTCGCAATTGGCCACCATGGGGATGCCAAACGTGAGGTACGCCCCCGAGTGCAGCGGGACCGTCAACGCCAAGCTGACCCAGTTCTTCGAGGGCGTCCTCGGAGCCTTGGCCTATCTTCACTCCAACAGGACGGCCACGCTGGCCGAGGAGGCCCGGCGACTTTGCCGGAGGGTCGTGACCAAGGTCCTCACCAAGATGGCGCACTGGAATCCCAACCTTGACTTCGCGGCCGCGATGAAGAGCTTGCCGGATGGTGTTGACCTCACGGTGCTCAAGGAGCACATCAAGCCCATCACCGACTGCATCGACGAAATCAAGAGGGTGGAAGGCCAGCGCCGGGATTAGGCATCCCATTCTTCTTCGCCGCTGCGGGTTCCCGACCATGACAAATTTTATCTTTAGTTAGAACCGCAGCTATGACGTGATGTAATATAACTTTGAAGTAGTCTTAATTTTCATGCATCTTATTTCCCCGTTCGATTCCTCTTTGTATGCGTGCCCCACGTCGATCGGGTAGGCTTGCCGGCGTGGAAGCCCCTAGTGGCGTTTTGGGGACGGATCCCCAGGGCCTGCCGAGTACGCATGCTGCCGGACGAGCCACCTTTCCGTTCCGAACGCGGCCGCTCGAACTGTCGAGCTTGACTCGAGTCAGAATCGAGGGCGTTGTTGATTGCGAAAGGTTACTCTGCCATTCTCGACGCAGCCGCTTGAGCTGTTGAGCAGACTCGAAATAGGGCAAGGGCGTTGCCGATCGTGGGAGAGCCCCCTGGCGTGCAGGTTTCTCATACAAAGGCGTGACATCTCCGGGGAATAACCTCAAATAAGAAGGGTAGCACAAATAAGGGTTCAGTGCAACTTAGCTTCTGTTTGCGATCGCTCGAGTGTCAATCTTCTGGCCTGCTTTCTTCTTCAAGGGTCAGGAAGATGAAGGAGTGCCGGGCTAACTGCTAAAGCCGATCCTCACAACTGCGGCCCCTACCTGGCGCGCCAAAGATGTCGGTGGGAACGACACCTATGGGATCACAAGAATCCCTACTATGGTCGTGGGGCGCGGGGTCGTGAGAAGAGCGGATCAAACAGATAGCACACGGTTTCCTTATCCAAGTTCGGGCCGCGAGGATGCGTAAAACCCTACTCCTGCTTTGATGGTTTGTTTATCTGTGTTCTTGAACTAGCAATGGGGCGTGAGGAGATCCAAAAAGCCGAATCCTCCTCCTGGTCGCCTTGGGCCTCCTTTTATAGGGAAAGGGGTTGCCATAGTGGCACACAGGAGGTGGAAAGGGTACAGTGATGCGAGTTTATCCCTTGCATTACATGAAAAGGCGCTTTTAATGCGTCTTGCTTACGTGTCCTTGATTTATCGGGGACGGGGGAGAGCCCTGTCTCGTCCGTCGCCGCTCCCTTTCGTGTCGACACGCGCCCTGGCCAGCGGTGCCCGCGGTGCCATGTAGGCAGGCAGGCAGCTAAGGTGGTGCAGTGGTGGGTCTCCATGAAGATCCGCTTGCCGCCACACAGGTGCCTGCCCAACTGGTTGGGTCGGCAGCTGCATGCGAACGGTGGTAGAGGTTTGATTGGCGTGCGCATGATGGTGGCCCTACGGGTGTTCTTGGCAAGGGCCTCGCCGTAGCCCCGGCAAGGGCCTTGCCATGGCGCCTGCTGTCATCCCCGGCAAGGCTCTTGCCGGGGGCCTTGTGGTCCTCCTTGGCTGGGATCCCGCCAATGGTCGTCATCTTCTATAGTGTGTATCTGATCTTGACTGTCTTCACAAAGATCTGCATGCCACCATGTGGATGTCTCTCAATCCTTGCCCCATGGGGGCAGTGGACTCAAGGGTGACTCCGCTCCCGTAGGGTGTGGGCGAGCTGCCACGGCAAGGGTCTTGCGGGTTTGCTTAGCGCCCCCGGCAAGGATCTTGCCGGGAGTCCGCTTCATTCCCTTTGCTCTTTGTGGTCTTGGTCTTGGCGTCGTTCTGCTCCTTTCGAGCTTGGCCTTACCTTGGCTCACCTTCCTTGCCTTGCTCGGGCGGTGGTGCTCATGGATCGATCGCCTGCAGACAGTTATAGGGGTACAAAAAGTGTACCCCTCTTTTTGTACACCGACAATATAGATAAAATAATATTGGAAGAAATAGAGAATAATGAAGCTCAGGTGCAGACTGATGATACATAATCAAATAGCAATTATTTAATACAGCGTTACAAGGCAAAAGGTACTGACAGGAGGAATGCAGTGTGAAGTGGCATTGGCTTTATTCAACATTTTGGTAAGAGTAAATGTAGATATGATAATTTGGAGAAAGTGGAGGGCAGGGCAGATAAGATGCAGAATAATGCTAGACAATCAACTATCTCGCGATGCATGTACGGTAACACCACCACCGTCCGTTATTACTTGTCGCTCAAATGGATGTATCTAGCACTATTAAGTTCTAAATACATCCAATTGATCAACAATTAATTCGATACAGAGGGAGTACATGACAACAGGTACTTACATGAGCAATCCAAAACTTCATAACCATGGTGTTAATTCTACATTTATCAAAGAGTAAATAGATCTTATAATTTCAAGCAAAGGGAGGATAAAGAAGCGAACTTTTACAATGATGCTACATAATCAAACAGCAATGAGTGTAAGTATGCTGACAAAGGGCAAGAGGTACTGACAAGAGCAATGTAGAGCCTACTATTGTCGTGAGATCCTATGATCCTTTGAGCAAGGAGATTCATCTGAAATTAGTTTTAATACAAGAGAGAAGGTAAGGCACATGCAGAAATTTAGGAGTTCAAATTTTGAATTGATACCATAGACAGTACCTGATGCTGGGCTCTCAGCAGTTCTAATAGGGGTTTGGCCACTGGAGTAGGGGTAAAGTCTGTTACAGTTGGGCCTGTGTTTTCTGTGGCTGCTGATCTTTCTAATTTAATTGGTATCATAACCTTTTCCAAATACCTAGTTTGTACTCCTTGAGGATATGCACTCACCCTCTTCCTTTTGGACATCTATTACGAAAGAACATCATTTGACTGGAAAAACATAGTATAACGATGCATGGAATAGGTACAGAAAATGGATAGGTATGGCATATACTCATATATGATGCCTAAACTAAGAAGATGGTGTAACAAAGTATAAGTAATGCAAGAGGTCAGATGCAAAATATGTGCGACCAAAACAACCATGCCAAGTTAGAGCATGCAACTTGATGGGTAAATAAGATAGGCCATCCTCCACCATGTTAAGTTTGTTAGCCAGTGGATTGTTCCGCAATATTCCTCTCGTGCGCCCTTTCTCATATTCATTTTGATAATGTTCAATACCTGACATGCATGAAAACATAAAAACAAGTGAGATTATCTTTGTAATGCAGAAGTGATTCTAATCCAATACTTCCTCCCTATAAACCCCTTTGTGTTATCTCTGCAATTCTTCTAAGAGGTGTCATGCATGCTGTAATTTGGTGTGTGCATTAATATAATGTGGCCTACTACTAAAAATATGAGAGCTCTAGAAGTGATGATACTTCGCAGATGACAGCTTCAACATGTAGTAAAGAAGAACAAGTCGACCTGACCTGACTGATTCAAAATATACTAAGGGAGAATAACTCGACCTGACCAGTCGACCGCAAGAGAAGAGGATCATCTTAAAGAAGAGTAGAAGAGCAAGCAGATTGAAGATATTACAAGTCTTTCTATACAATGTCGGTTGGCCACCCATGATGAACCAGAGCGCACAGAGAAATACTATTCCTTCCTGTCTCTCCATATGTCGCTCACATGCATTTTGAAACTAAAGTAGGAACATTTAGCTGACCAATTAAACATCTCTTAGTTTTACTAATATCAGCATAATATCATAATTGAATTTGTACAACTAAGCTTGTTTAGCTCGATGGGTGTAGCAGTGCTATTACGACACGAACCACGTAGGCTGATCGTGGTCATCATAAAATGGGGAAACCGTAAGCATGGTGAGTATAGTGTTGACCGTGGCAGTGGGATGGCAGATCTGAAGTTGCAAACCGCGCAAAGGGTAGTTAGCGACAGATGTTTGCTTTGAAATAACAACTAAGATTTGGTATGGACAAGAAAGTACAGTCAACAAGTGACAAAGAAATGCAATTCTGCTGTCTCTCTATATGTCGCGACATGCATTTGGAAACTAAGGTGGGACCTTTAGCTAACCAATTAAATGTGTCTGTTAACTAATATCAGTATCATATCACAATCATATTTGAACAACTAAGCTTTGGAATTTTGAGTGTTGTGTTGTTTAGCTTGAAGGGTGGAGTAATGCTTGTACGACAGAAAGCACCTACGCAGATCATAGTAGAGTACATAAAAGGGGAAAACCCTAAGCATCAAGAGTAAAATCGGGAAAGTGGAACTAGCTGGACCAGTGGGTGGCGCACATGCTTTTCGAAACGAATATAGGAACATTAGGTGACCAATTAAACATTCTCTATTTTAGTAATATGAGCATCATATCAGATTCGTATTTGAACACGTAAGCTTTGGAATTATGAGTGGCATGTTGTTTCGCTTGATGGGTTGAGGTCTTGAGGAGCAGTGCTAGCACGACACGAAGCAGTGAAGCACCTACGATGATGGTAGTGAATATAAAGGGGGGAAACCATAAGCTTTATGAGTGTAGTGACCGTGACATGGCGGATTTGAAGGTGCAAAACGGACAAAGCTACTTTGCAACCAATGTTTGCATTCAACTAGCCACTACGATTTGGTATGGACAAGAAAAGTACAGTAAACAATTTAAGATCTATTTTCCGGGTGAGATCAATAACTTAAGAACATATGGAAGAGTACCACCTTTCTTGTGACACCGTGTAGGCCCCTGCTGATACGTTGAGGGTGCTGCGGGTGCGATGGCTGTCGGCGGTGGGGAAGAAGACTTTAGATGGCAGACGGCCGGCTCGGGGGATAAATCCTGTTGTCGTGGACGAGGCGATCGTAGGAGAGGCAACGGTAAGGTGGACGACGGCAGTGATGAAGCGAGATGATGCGATGAAAGGATCCTGGTCCGGCGTCGTGGATGAGAGACGTCCATCTCTTGCCGTGGACAACAGGGTAGGGGTAGCGGCTCCGGCAAGGTGGAGGATGGGGTGGCAGACGGAGGAGGCTGGCCGCAGTGGGGAGGTTGTCGTGGCGCCGAAGGTGTATGAATGGGGAAATGGAGGGGGAGGGGGGATCTCAAACTTTGGGACGCGCTTGTCTGAAATGTGGGAAAGTTACAAACTTATCCCCCGTTTAAAATTTCGGACATCACGTCGGTTGGGGATAGGACGGTAATCTCGCATCTCCCAAATATTTGCCGGTAACGATTTTGGATGATGAGAGGGTGTTTGGCCGCCCACGGTGTATGAACGGGGCTGACAGGTAGGGCGGTTGTGTCATGTCTAAGGGAAGTTACACATCTGACCCTATTTAAAATATTAGCCTACATCGATTTCGGACGAGGAGAGTTTGTTTTGCCGCCCACCGTGGATGAATGGGGAAATGGAGGGAGAGACACATGTCTTTCGGACGAGCTTGAATCAAATGTGTTTTGCCGCCCACGTTTGGCACCCACCGTGTCTGAATGGGCTCAGAGGCCGTCATGTCACGTCTAATTGAAGTTACTAGTCTACCCCTATCGACAACAGTGTAAATCCGGTCGATAAGGATGTCAAGTGTCAGGGGTAGACAATAATTTCCATCTCGCAAACACTTGCTTCGGGCAGCCCACAAATGATAGTGGGTGTTTAGCCGCTTCATTCAAAACTTAGGAGAATTAGCATTCATGTTTGCCCTGGGCCCTGGCAACTATCCAAATCCAATTTTTATTCGATTACGAATATCCACAGATAATTCTATGTTTTGTTATTTATTTCTTCAAATCCACAACAAAGATTTATTCCACCTTTATATAAGATTATGATTTAGAAATGTCATGATTTCAAATTCAGTAGGTTGGATACACTTTGAGTCAAACAGTTATTTCATCCAACACAATATGCTCACACGAAAAACAGTTCACCTTATGTCAATCATACAAGTACTGAGGATTACCTCGTGTAAAAAGTTAGGATCATTACAACACATGGACAACATAGGGCGTCTTACAACATAATCCATTCAGAGACATGACACAACATGCAAGTACAATAATCTAATGACAATTTCAACTTCTATCTAAAGAAGAACTGGGATTACCCTGGGCTTCAGATAGCAGAAGCAGCATGACCTCCTCCGTCTTCAAATGCAAAATTCTTACTTCCTCCAATTCTTGGGTTGATTGCATAATGCGTGCAGCTAATTGCATAATTTCCAGCTTCAAGATCGAGATTACCTCATTCATGGCAGCCACACAATCTCTTTCTGCCTCTAGTAGAGCCTCAAGAACTATAATATCTGTGCTCAGACTGCTGTCTGGCGGTGTTGCCTCTGAACTGCTACCATCTGGTAACATGGATGGTGCACTGCTTCCACAAATAGATTCTGGGGTTGTACATTGTGTCCTAGTGTGAACGGCATCCTGAAAGGTTTCCGCTGGACATAAGAAAGAGATAGTTATCGCATGATCTAGGCAGTAAGCTTACATGGTAAACAACATACGAATTATTGCCAAGCATGGCAAGCTATATCTAAATGGTTTGAAATAGCATCAGCCGAAAAGAAATTAAAATGGTAAGATCAAATTAGGGATGTAAGTGGCAAATAAACGACATCCGCCAGTCCCGTCAAGTTAGTTTTTGCTAGCTCACTGGTTCATTTTCCTCAAGAAACAAAAACTCTTTTGAACTATCATACCACTAGTGGACTTTAATCGGGATTAAATGGGACCCAGTTGACATCCCTAGTTGAAAGGGAGTGTACCACCGCTATATTTAAGTTGCCATGGCATCTAAGCAGTTGAAATAATTTCAGAAAGCAGTTAACAGTGTGGCCCCCATATAAACTACGAAGACAGTCTTGTGATGAAGTTCAGAAGAAAAGTTAAGGACTCAAATGAACTAGGCATGCATTTCTTTATTTATAGTACAGCAGTAATCGCTAACATATTGGCCAACTCAGGTATAGCGTAATAAGTAACAAACAAGCATTCGAATCAAGCAATACAGCAAAGCAGACAACTGAACTATTTGTTATTCTGTAGGATTACAGGTTGAGGGCACAAGCCAAGAAATCAACCCACACGCATTACATTTCACATGTACTAAAACACACTGGCTTACCATATGTTGTTGTGAAGCCTCGCTGCTGTTGCAATGTTCTTTGAAGATATCGTTAGCATCCCGTGGTTGCAAATCTACTTGTTGTAGTTTATTCTGCACCCTCTATTTAGGTAAAATTAATTTTAATCTCATGCACTGGTTCGAATTGATCATCAATGGTTCATCTAAACTAATGAAAGAAGGGTGTGTGCATACACGACAATATATCTGCTTCCCTCTATTTTTATGCTTGTTCGAGGTGCCAGCCCCAAAAGAACAAATATTTTGCTTGATGGGGTTGGCAGCTCCATAATTAATAGAAGCATCAAATTAGTCATGCAACTTGGGAAGATCAAGAACACACAAAAAAGTAATGATAAGAGGCTCGGGGCAGTGATGTAATAGCTAGCATCAGAAATGTAGGGTAAAACAAACAAAAACCAGCAGAACCACATGCTAGTTTGCTGATGTGTAATTAAGCATAGAGAACATGAAGCAGTGTGATGGAACCAACATGTGGCATCAGAACAACACCATTATCATAAATATAGCATGGAAGAAGTAAAATAGTAGGCAGTGATATCTAGGAAGTACAGTAATACTTAGGACAAAACTAAAGAATATTAACTATATGTGCACTGGTATGTAATTTAGCACATGTAACATGTTCACTGCCAGAAGTATGGCCCTACAGGTGCAAGCAGAATAACATGTCTCATGAAAAACTGAATGATGCCCTGAAGAAATTCAAAGGTGCGGTGCTTATGCTAAGAAAGTGAACGTAGGCGCCGGCCGTTGGATAATAGTACCTGATTCTCGGCGACGTATGGGTACCGTTGGCATACTTGATAGCTAAGGATCATCGATGGTGCTCGTGTTGCGGTTGAGTTTGGGCCGGCTGTCTCCGTCGCTGAAGTGGCTCTGGTGCTACGGTTGCGGTGCCTGTCGACATACAAGAAAGCTCATCTGTGGTAAGTAAACAGTTGCACGATAAAGAGAAAAACTGAAGGAGTACAAATCAAAATAACCTGATGAGGTTGCGGGCGTCGGTAAAGCAGGGCCGGTGGAGTTGAATATGGCGTCCGTGGAGTGGGTCCGTGCAAGTGGGCGAAGGCTTGGCGGGCGTGCATGCAGATGCTTTGGTGAGGCATATCTGTTGCGGCGGACGAGGGCTTGTATGAAGGGCCAGCGAAGGGACGGACAAGGGAGTCAGTGAAGGGCCTACACTATGGTGGACGAGGGCGCCGGTTAAGCAGATCCGGTGCGGTGGACCATGATGGCGGTCAAGGAGATCTGGAGTGATGGACAAGCCAGTCACTGAAGCGGCTCTGGTGAAGTTGTGAGTTGGCAGTTGGGGGTTCCAAGGTGCGGAAGGTAGATCCGTCGAGGTGTGAGGTCCACCGCTGCGGCGGAGGACTAGATTCGGCAGCTTGCCGTGGTTGGGGTGGTCGGGGAGGGGAAGGGGAGGGGCTCTTGGGAAGAATGTTGGGGGCAAAGAAGGGGAAACAATGGAGTTACCAAAGCAGCCCTTTTTCGTTAATGTGGCAGGGGTAAAACAGGAATATCGCAGGGCTAAACTTTCGGGCGCGAGATATTTCGATGTGAGCGGGAAGTTTGAAAGGTTTTGGCGCCTAAAATTATATTCTGCTCTTCTACGGCCGACTATGATATCATGGCCGAGAATTTGTTTGTTTTGCACGCAAAAAAAGTGCAAGTTTTGAAATCAATGTCTCCAACTCGAAACTTAGATTGTCCATTCAATTCAAATATGGATCATTGAGCTACTACAAGAAAATACCACCATACGGTCCAATTCAAATGAAATTCCAAATGTGTTTATCCTAAATATGATGACAAAAGCAAAAATGTGTATGTGTATGAATAAAGTGGATGATTATAAAGTTTGAACATGCCCGTATGTGTATATCTCTATGTTTGATATATGAATTTGAAATCACGAAATCCAGGCTTAAAAATGTACCTCCGTTTAAATGAATTACAAAAGCTAATGATGGAGTCGAATTCCAAAATTCCAATCTAGGTTTGTAATACTGGTACATCAAGGTATATCATGCACGTTCAAAAGCATCGTTATCTCATAGTCCAAACTGTGAAAGAAATTGATCAACCATGAGTGCACACACTATTGACCATGTATATCTCAGTTACACTAAAGTCCCTCAAATATAGACACCTCACTCTTTATCTAAAGCCAACCCCCCCCCCCCCCCCGCCCTCGTCGCCCACCCCCCACCCCTCGTCGCCCCCACACACAGAGAATTCGTTCTTTCCCCCAAACACCAACACACGAGCACATTAACACCCCTCTCTCTTCTAAAGTCCAAACCCCAATATAGGTCTCTATCACTTTGTCTCTTGGGCATGCACACATCTCTTCCCCCACTCTCTAGCTAGGTCTCCCGGCATCTCTCTTTCCCAAGCACATGCACTATGTAGAGTGTATCTTTCCCATACACACAAAATGTCGCCCCCAAACGTCTATCTCCCTAGTTATGTGGTTCTCACACACTCACCTCACACACCACCCCCACTGGAAAACAAGCACACTTTGACTCCTTGTGCACCACTCTCCTCTTTCTATCTCTCCCACATGCGGACCTGCCCTAGCTCCTCCCTGTATACATATATGTCGTGACTCTTTCCATAGCTCCCTAATGTATCATCGTTCTCGATCTCGCACATTGTTCTCTACACCATCTATTCTAGATCTCTCATGAAGTCCCTATCACACACATGATGACTCGCTTCCCTTGCGTCTCCGTACATAGGCCAATTTCAAACAACATCAACATTGTCTCCCTATCTATACGCCATTTATGGACACAAACGCCCCCTCTCTCGCCCCCTCTCTTCCTATCTCTCTCTCTCTCTCTATCTCTCCGTCGCTAGCTATCTCTCTCTCACCCCTCTCCCACACACACTCGATGTCTCTTCCAAATAGTCTCCTCTCCCCGCCCGCACCCATGCTATCCCGCTACTACACATGTCACACCATTCCCCCTTCCCTTATACTAGGTTTACATCATTAGTGGTCTCTCTACTCCAGATACACACACTCCCTCTCACACACAAACGCGCACACAAACACACACAGACACGCACAAATACCCATTAATCTGGATCCTCATCTCTCCCCATGTCTGCATGTGTATCTCACACACTCACTCTCTAATTATGTATATGTGTCTCCACGTTACACAACACAAAGCCCCATGTACATATCTCTCTCTATCCTCCACACACATAGACACAAGAATATGTTATCATTGGCTTAGTCTCTAGACATATCACACACACACACACTGTCTCTCTCTCTATCTCTCTCTCTCTCTCTCTCTCCCTCTCTCGTAAACACGCACAACAAGGGTTTCCCCGTGAATAACTTACCGTCTGTTCATCAACAGTCATGGTAGTACGGCAAACACGAGACGTGAAAAAGAATAAATCTACACGTGCTTAGACCACCTAGTATGACTACTAGGACTAGAGCAAGCCAAAAAGCACGCCGCCGTCACCCCCTCCTTATCGGCGAAGGGAAAACCTTTGTTTTACACAGTCGAGAAGTCATTGTGCTAAGGCCTCACATGCTGAGGCGTTGAATAGAATGTAGATGCTAGTTCAAAGAAAGAAGTATCGATAATACGTTTGTATCTCCATACTTATACTTCTTCTCTTATAAAAAACCGAGTTGGTGATGATGGTACGCGTGCCATCTTGCAATATAGACAGTTCGATCTATACCTAACTGATGGAAATTAAACTAAAAGATACCCGCACCCCTCTCCACATTTGCAGACAAGGCCTTCCCTCGTTCATCCTTATCTCCGACAACCTCATTGTTGAGCAATTAAGAAAGGAAGCCTCGAACAACTGGCCCGGTGGCGCTGCCGCCGTCAATCCCCATGCCTCCGCCACCCAACCACCAATCACCACCACGCCCCACTCCTCTTCACCTTATCTCCTATTTCTCGAGATATCATTAGTTTTTACACATGGGATTACTCCCACATGGGTCAATCACAACGAGTGTTTTTATAAAAAAATGCATCTTGATGTTCCGTGCAATGCATGGATCTTGCTAGTACTCCTAGAGAAGACTAAGTTAGTGATGATGGTGTGTCTGCCATCCGTCGTTTGTGACCATTAGATCTACATCTAACGATTGTGAGGTAAGTTGTTGCCTTTTCTCACCAACATCCCACTTGTCTACCAATTTGCAGAAAAACCCATAATTAGTATCTTAAAACCAACCACATCCCTCCCTGACCTGACCAAAACAGCCCAAGGAATATATTCTAATTGAATCATAATATATCTCTAGTGATATATGTATATCAAAATTAGAGTGTTTTGTATCAAGTTTGTGAATAAGTATTATTCTAATTATGATTCGTTGCAACGCACATGAACATTGCTAGTATTTCCAACCATGCAATTTTTCCCTAGTATTCCATAGTTTCGTGTTTTCCATCAAGATATTAGTCACTCATGGTTGATATTTACTTTCAATCATGTACACGTATGCACTATGTAACTAGCCTTTCTTATTGGGTTCCAAAGCTTAACTTTCACTCCTACTTACAATATGTAGAGTATTTAACAAAAAACCCACCACTTTCAACCAGCCCTAGGAAGAATCTATTGTATAAAAAATAGCAAAACCATACCCAAAATTTCTTAATCCACGCCAAAAACTACTACCTACTGATTAGGTTAGTTTAAACCCATTTATGACAGGGTTGGCCCACATGTCCGTGTTGACGAGGCAGCTTAAACCAACACATTTTGTTTGACCGTTGACACGAGGGACCCACATCTAACCTTCTATCCTGTTATTACCCCTCAAATCATTATTTTTCCTGAACATTACTTCAAACAATACTGATGCGTGTTCGTCGGTGGCACCGGTGATGAGCGAGTTGGTCGCCGCTCCGTCGGATGGGCCGGACCACGCGCTGGCCTCCGTACAGGTTGGCAAGCTGGCCCGAGCGTGACTCGCGAGCGAGCAAGCCACCGCGCTGGCCTTCGATCAAGCCATATGGCTGGCCTTAGCGCGGCGCGCGCGAGCAAGCCACCTTGCCGCGTGCCAATCTAGCTAGCAAACCTTGCACACAAGCAGCTGGACGGAGCTATCTTGGCTAGCTAGCAGCCGCGAGCGCTAGACTGAGCTGGCATCTGGGTTGCCGCAAGATGGGCTCCGCACCGCCGGCGGTTTTGACCTCGCCTTCTGCCGGCGGCGGTAGCTGCGTCCCATGGCCGAGGATGACTAGGTGGACGGGCCGGAGGTAGGAGGTCACTCGGGGATTTTTGTGCAGACTGACATGTAGGTCCCACAAGTCATAACGCCCGGTCGAATAGAAGGCGTTGACTTAATGGGCGACATGGGCCCTGTTTGGATACTCTAAGTCAGAGGTTAGATTCTAACCCTGAACTAACTCTAACCAAAGTGGTGTTTGGATGGCAGGGTTAGATTGCCAACAAATGTATCCAAACAGGGCCATGGGTTGAAATGTGCCTATAACGACACTTTGTAGAGTAGTCGTTTCTTGGTAGGGCTGGTTGGTAAGAGCATGTACAATGGTTGATAAGGTAGTCTTATCATAAGTCTGCCACATATGCAAGTGGTAGTGGTTTCTTGGCATTATTAGTGGTTTCTTGCATTATTAGGGGTTTCTTGTAAGGAACAATGTACTACTAGCGACAAAAGGCGATTCTAGGTTGCGTTGTACTCCAACGAGTACTACTAGTGGTCGCGGGAGTGTATAACTCATTTTGTGGGTTCGATCCCGGCCGAACGCACGGCGGCCTTTTTTTAATAGTAACTTTGCTGCAAGCCAATATTTTACACGGGTAGTTTGAGTTTTGAAGTCAAACGGACGTGCGGCACCACAATCTGGGTGCACTGGATAGCCTAGCCATGTGAACGGGTTTTCCTTCCCAGCATCTCGTGGCTCGCGTGCTCGCCCTAGCCGCACCTCGCTTGCAGCTTCCTCATTTGCTAGTAGCATATTTAAACTAGCGCCTCCCAATTAAGCCCGAGGAGCCGGAAAAGCCTTGTAGGGCATTGGGAACTGTGCAATATGGCTCTGTACGTAAAGTGCTCTGCTACTACTCTGTAGCTTGTGGAGTTGCACGCATGGACTTCACTCCATTGTCGGCTCTACTATAAAAGAAATTCCTCTTGACGTGTTTTTTTGAAACGAAGGCAAAAGCTTTGCTTCATCTCATTCATAAAGAAGGAACTACTAACAAAGTTCGACGAGATCCATTACACCTCCACAAATGGAAGCGAAAAGCCTAGTCTCGATGTATCAAATAACTCAAATGTTCTGTCCCCTTTGACATTTGAAGGAAGAAACATTGGTCGCTTGATTCGATAAACAGGCTGCTAGTGTGTGCGTGAGAGGGAGCGGCTGAGTAGGCCAGCTACGTGAGAGGAGCGGCTGAATAGAGCACTGAGAGTACCCACTAGGCCACTATGAAGGTGTACTTTCCCTGCATTGATAGTACAGCGATGGTTCTAGAGAACAGTAGTACCCTCCACTTCCAACTGTAGCTCCTTGGCCCTGAGATTCAAGAGTTCAAAACTGGTGCACTATACTAGAAGTATAGTACATCGCACTACTAGTTGAGAAAGTGGTACTAGTACTGCTACAGTACGAGTACATACTCCTCCGTCACATAATGTAAGACGTTTTTTGACACTAGTTGGCATGTACAAAAAATAGCAAAAACATACCCAAAATTTCTTAATCCACGCCAAAAACTACTAGCTAGTGCCAAAAATTTCTTACTAGTGCTATTATTTACAGTATAATGCAATCCCATAACGTCCCATAATGCTAGTACTAGTAGTAAATAATAGCCTCACCCCTTCACTAAGGAACGATCTATAGTTGGAAGGGACGAGGCCCTGCGGTTACTACGCTCTTATCTCCTCCTCGCCAGTTCCCCTCCCCCTGAAGAGAAGGCAGTTCGTCGCTGCTCCCATGGATTCGCCAGGCGGTTCTCCTCCTTGTCGGGGCTGGGAGACCTTGGACGAAGATCCTCTGGGAGTAATCGCACGCCGCTCCGACGTCCTCACCGCCACAAGACTCGGTGCTTCCTGCACCAACTTTTTCAAGACGGTGCTTAAAAAGGCTTGGGAAAAGGCCATGCTTGTTGGTCTTCCATGCGTCCACGAGGAGAAGGTTCTTCTATGGGACTATCCTTCGAACAGTCCACCGCTCCCTGGCCATGGTTGCACGTTGAATCCTCTAGAGTTGCCGATGTTGAGAGGTAGTCGGATTTTGTCCGATGAGCAGGTCAGTAATGGAGTTTGATCATGTAGTACTTAGTTATTCCATTTCCAACCTGTAATTTCTCCGCTGCCCACCGTCTTATATATAGGTCTGGGTCGGAGCCAACAAAGATTGGCTTGCATACCTCCTGCCAGATACCACCATCATTTTGCACAACATCCACAGCAGTGTGGCCGTTCCGGTAGACCCCTTCTCAGCCATTGGGATCGGCCTTCCGTACTGGCTAGGCTTGAATACATATGATGATGCCTACATGAGATTGAAGAAGATAGCAATTGCGGAACCGCCGACAAAGCGACGCGGCTACGATGATTACTATCTCATCGCTGTGTTCGACATAAGGATTGCCATCAATGCAAGAGGCAGTAACGGCAGAGGCTTGTGCATGTTGGCGGCGGCAGATTTGTACCCCTACATGTTCGAAGACGACGTGCGCCATCTAGGCAGCATCTTCGCGGTGACAAGCCAGGGGACTTGTTTCATCTGGTTGCCATCCTACGGTACGGGAGATTACAAACGGAATGCACAAACCATCATTTGCATCCCTAACGGTACTCCATTATTTTGCATGAACCAGTCATCCCGTGATCAAAATAAGATCGCCAATCCTGGATGTGCATTTGCATCCGTGATTGGGTCTAACCTGGAACCTTGTAGCTGACTTTGGCATATTGGGATCAACTATCTTAGCAGTCATTACCCATGGTACCACTGATGTGTAACATGGTCACACAATCTACCACGATCGGACCGTCACCATCTACCCAGGTATTCCATTTTTTAACCCTCCCGCCTTCTCTTTCATTGTTGTACTAGTACTCTACTTACGTACTAGTAGGAGTACTTTTTACCTTGGAGGACACGTATAGCTAACTAGGCCCTTGAAGACTTGAACCCACTAGCTGCCACCATTTCTGTTTTTCCATGTCTTACTATCTCATCCATGTAGCCAAGAGTGGCTATATATAATATGCTGGTTATTTTACTTCCTCTATACCGGAGTAGTACTATTTTCTGCACAGTATTACTGACCGCCATATTTGAGCACAACATTATTATGCATGGACCTTGACTATGTATGTCACCATGTGTCCAGATCTGAGATGTCGCGTGTACCAGATGAACGGCGCCGAGTTCGACCCCCGTGATGCTACGTGGGTGCCGAGGAACACTCTTGGAGAGTACTCCCTTTTCATGGGGGACAACTACCCCATTGTAAAGCGGATGCCACCTTCCGTGCACGACATGGAAGGCCTGTCGTTCATTAAGCATGGTTGTGTCTTCAGTGCGCACCGCCGGATGAACGACATGCTGGGACACACTATCCCTGATTTATGCCGCTTCAGCTTGGATGAGTCTCCATCGTGTGGAACCGGACTAGAAAGCTGCGACAATGATTCCCGTTGCCCACCGCTATGGATCGTGCCATCCATGAAGAACACCTGGGACTGGAACCTAGAGGAGGACATGTACCCCATCTATAACGTGTAAGTGGAGTACGGTAAATTGTGAACGGTAGCACTGTGAATATTTGTAGACTAGTCGTGCACAAATTTATCACATGAATTGGAGATGAACTTGTGTGGCATAATGGCATTTGTCCTTTAGAATGTGTTACTAGTAAATGTGTTATGTGTACGTGCAACTTGTGTGGTTATTACACGGGCTCCAACATGCTCTTTGAGAAAAAAAAGGTGGCACAGCTTTGGATATACGTGACATGGCGGCATCATACAGTAGCATCATTCGCTATAGTTGTAGTACGCTCCTACTAGGATGACAACTCCTATAAAACCTTGCGCTTGGCTCTTTGCCTCTTCGGGTGGTTCAACAGTTCGTACTCGTGTGAACCTTGCACTTGGCTCTTCGCCTCTTCGAAAGGTCCAACAATGATGATACTACAGTACATTATGCTTCTGGCAATCTGACACCGATTGAACTGCTGCACGTCCACCGCGAGGGCGAGGGCGAGGGAGGGTGAGAGGGCGTTGTAGTCAAAACCCTCTCCTCGTCCTGCGAACTACCGCGCACGTGGGCGAGGGAGAGGCGTAGTAAGCAAGCTTCTCCTCGTTCGGCGAGTTGACGGGACACATCAAAGCAGTACTAGTAATAGTCCATACTGCGTCCTTTCCGGTTAATATGGCTTAATTTGAAACGAGAAAAATACACTGGCGGTCAATGTATGTAACAATACGTTCTTTACGGTCACTATATATAGTTTTGCGATGATTATACGATCACTAGCTCATCGAGAGCATCAGACATTGCACCCTACCGACCGCCACATAGTCGACGTGGCACTTTGTTGATGGTTAAATTGTCACCTAGTTTCGGGTCCCACCGCCGGTTAGCGAGCAAAGAAATCAGCTAAAAAACAAAGAGTGTAGTACATCTACACTTCCAATGCATTTAGCCTTTAATCTAAATCGATATTGATTAACTAATGCATCAACTTGTGCTCTAGGTATAGGCTACATGTCTACCCTTAATTACAGCATGCAACGACCTTCATTTAATCTTCTACTCTCAATGGTCACATGCACACATAAGTTTGCAACTTTTGGACGTTAGTTATGCCCTGGTCAATGTGTAAATCTCTAAATGTACAGTATTTCAAGGACATAGGGAGTAGGTTGAGCACTTGAGCGTGAGTGTGTGTGTTGCGTCGTCTGCTGTGTGTCGCATGGGTGCGTGAGTGTTGCGTGTGTCCATGTGTACATGTGAGTGTTGCATGTTGCATGCACACATGGGGCTTACTCCCTCCCATTGACATGTTCATATTTCAAGCTTCCTCTGTTCCCTCCATATGGTGATACTCCCTCTGTTCCCAAACACGGAGTAAAATCCTCCCTCTGTTCCCAAATACGGAGTAAAATCCTCGCTCTGTTCCCAAATACGGAGTATTTGTCTTTCTAGAGATTTCAACAAGTAACTACGTACGGAGCAAAATGAGTGAAGTGAGTGTAGAGGCATAGGGATAATGTAGAAAGGAAGTTCGCGATCCATTATTCCCCATCTCGGTCTGAGAGAACTATTCAACTAGTCTTCGTAGTGAAGTGACAATACACGCAGCAGCAGATGGGACACTTAATTAATAAGCTGAACCAAGGTGTTGGTGTTACTAAATCAACCTTACCCAGTACTGCCATCATGTTTGCCAGTAGAGCATGCTTTTGTCCTCCATTAACTGACATATGGGCCCTCTTGTGGTAGACCCACATGTCATCGGTGTAACTATTTACACTCCGAAGGACGGTATTCCCTAGTAGTAGTAGTAGAACTGAGATTTAATGCACTTTCTTCCCCGTCTTCCACTCTTCTTCCTCCTCTCTTCTTTTTGCTCCTCTCTTCCCCATCGTCGGCCACACACCATTTCCCCCCGCTCACTGCATGCCCGCCCGTGCTATCTTCCTTGGTAGCTCGCGCGTACCGTATCCCCCCGCTCACTGCTCGGCCACACGAGGAGAAGCTTCTTCGCTCGCCCGCCCGAATCCACTTCCCCGCTGGCTCGCATGCACCGAAAACCCTAATGGCAAAACCGACTGACACACAGAGCCGCGATTGGAATTCCCTCCCCGATGTTCTCTTGGAGCAGATCTGTAATCGTATGGACCTACTTAGCACCGTTCATCTGGCCGTATGCTCGGTGTCTTTGTACCGTCTACTCGTCTACAATCGGCTGGCTCTTTTCAAGACACCCTGCTTGTTGATGCCCGATCCTCGCAGGTGGCCCAGACACCGACTTGACGATCCTACGGAGGTTGCCATGGTGCCCCTCGACATGCTAACACTACCCGTCCACCTGTCCTTCATGCGCAGCCACTACTGGGCGGGCATGAAGGCCAACTGGATCGTCCTCATCCACCAATCCGGTAGTCCGTGGCGTCTCATGCATATCTACACCCAGCGAGAGATCACCCTTCCATCTTTGGATACCGCCGCCATCGAGCCTCGCGGCCCGCCGGACTCTCTTGCCTACTACGCACGAGACGCGTCGAGCTTTTGGCTCGACCTCTGTTTGCTGAAGGTTGTAATCTGCGAGGTGCCCACACCATCAGAAGACTACATGGATTACAAGCTCATTGCCATGTTCAACATGGGATTAGTCTACCTGGAATCCGGTCGCCATACATGGTTATGGATCATCGTCGATCCTCTTCACCCAACAGTTCTGTCTAATGCTATAGTGCATGATGGCATCGTTTATGCAGTCAACGCACAGATTGGCTGCCTATACTAGTGGAATCTATCGTCATGTAATTGTTCTATCTCATCTCATCTTTACTTTAAGAATACGACTGCATGTTCATTGTTACAAATTTAGAATATATAGTATGTCTATAACCACATCATTGCTATATGTTCCTCTCATTTCCTAGATTTTTATGACCACACATGTTATTGTTAGAGTTGATATGAGAACAATTGGTATCTAATGATTGTTAGAATAGATATTATGAGTATAACCTCATGATTGCTATATGTTACTCTCATTTCCAGGATTTTTATAACAACACATGTTATTGCTTAGAGTTGATATGATAACTGTAGTAAGTACTATGGTAGAATATGAGTAGGCCCTATCATATCTGGTTTCCTCTCATTGTTACATGATGTTTGAACCATGATATATTGCTAGAATATGAAAGCCAATGGCTTATTTTTTTTAACTTGGGGTATGATTATGACCACGACATTGCAACTCTCTGTCTATGATATGTGTCACTGTTATAATAATCTTAATTCCACACATACTTTGAACATGATTGTTTATTTTTGTCCTTTTGGTCTCCAATTTGAATTGTTGCAGCAGACGCAAATGCGCTGGCCTTCATGATTCCAGGACCTGGAATCATACCAGCCGATGGGTGGTGGTTTATCGCTCGTTCAGCTGACAGTGGTCATTTGATGCTCATTTGCACGTACCAAATTGACCAAACCATTTCATCAAACCACATGCATTACAATGCCAGGGGCATTCGTGACATTGATGGCTATGGCTGCTTCGTGTTCGAGAAAGATCCCAGCTCTGTTGGGCCAGCCGTATTCAACTGGAGGCGGGTTTACAGCCTCGGCAACCACTCCATGTTCATCGGGCTCAATTATCCGATCATCCAACCAATGATCGATCATATCACCGGCGATGATTACCATGCTATGCAACTTCCATTCGCCAGGGGGGACTGTGTTTACACATCATACCATGGGTTTCATGAATCACCATATCCAGAGATTCGTCGATACAGCTTGTTGCCAGATAATCTTCAGTGTGTGAAAGGCATCAAGCTTCCATGCGATGGATGGCTTTTGCAAACTCGACATGCGGCGATGTGGTTCATGCCAACAGCAAATATGCACAACTTGATTCATACTGATATCTAGACTGAGCCATGTATTCTGCTGCTGTAGCACGACGTCGACCCTCTTTTGTTGGATATTATGTACTGTTGTTAGTTTGAAGCACTCCTCTGGTTTGAAGGATACATACCTTTCTAGGATCAAGTGCATCCTAACTCACCTGCGCAGGATGTACTGATAATGATGATGGAGATCTTTATGCATATATATATATATATATATATATATATATATATATATATATATATATATATATATATATATATATATATATATATATATATATATATATATATATCACTTAGGCTTCAAGTGCGTATTTGTTAGTTAAACCTATGGTTAAAATGTGACACTAAATACGACTAGTAAGTAGTACATTAGCAGTACTAGTATACGTTGGTCAAATTATTCATCATGTCCACACATTGAATTGAAGTGACAACACGCTGCGCGTGAGGTGACACAAGAATCCCGACGGCGTGTTCGAGTATTCTGGACTTCAGATTTGGAGTGCCACTTATCTGTCGAAATCTTTCATCATCCACTTAAAACAGTCGGTTGATCATACATTGAGTACCATATAACTGGAATTAAACGATGCAAGTCGAAGAAGGATTGGTCGGTGCTGTCGGCTGGCGTCAAGTTCGATCCCACGGATCAGGAGCTGATCGAGCACCTTGAGGCCAAAGTGAGTGTTGACAGCACGAGATCTCGCTCTCTCATCGATTTGTTCATACCAACCATCAACAGCGAGCACGGCATATGCTACACCCATCCTGAGAAACTTCCAGGTAAGACACCGATCGGCCGTGTACTTGCACAAACATATTCCTTTGTTTATAGCTCTATTTTTCTTTTTAGACACAGACCTCGTGAAGCAATTACAATTTAACAGTTAATAAAAAGTGAAACAAGTGACTGCAACATGCCAAAGATGTTATGAAAATGCCAACTACGTACACTAAAACCTGTATTCGACAATACTGCAGGTATCACACTGAGTGGCCTAAGCAAGCATTTCTTCGGCGCTATTCCAGTATGCTCAAAGGGGCACGTGGACGCGCCGCAAGATACTGATCGAGTGCGGCATGCATGTGATGTGGCACAACACCGGCAATACCTTGCCGGTGATGGTCAACGGCCGGCAAACAGGCAGCAAAAAGGTTCTGGTGCTGTACACCAACAAGAACTTCGACCAACAGAGGACCAACTGAGTGATGCACCAGTACCACCTCGGGGAGCTGGAGCAAGAGAAGGAGCGGGAGCTAGTCCTCTGCAAGATTTTCTACCAGACGAACACGAGGGACAGGAGTAAAAAGATTATAAGTTAGTTTGGTATTGGTACTTGTACTACATTGTCGTCCGCAAGTTGGTATTGTTGTTAACGATCTTTTGGTATGAACTTGGCATTTGCTTCCAACCATCATGCCAAGGGTCGACGTGGATATAAAGCTGAATCATTTGTTTCAAAACAAATTTTCAGGCACCTGATTTTTGTTTGATGGGTAGCATAAGCACCTGCCGTTCGAATTCCCAGTTCTCCAAAATTTTCGAAACAAGTGCATGCACTTATTATCACGATGAAAAAAAATCCATGCTGCATCCCAGTTATCAGTCTGTACTTGCAGAATTCTCTTGTTTATTGAGCACGTATATTGTTTTTTCAGGTTGAGAAAGTTTCAACTAGGCTGTAGACTGCCCAGGCTTGGTTTTGTTTTTAACAGGCCCAGCTAATGACGACAACGGGGCAGAAAGATCCAGCAGGTATCTACTGGCCTCTGGCCCGCCAGCGTTAGTTATATTTTGTCTTACAACATCCGTAGGCAGTTTTTTTACTGAATCAAACACACATCCCAGTTCTATTTTCCTCTTGAAACACATGTCCTACATCCGTTTTCTAATCTCTACCTATAGTTTTACTAGTTCATATACACGTATCATTATATTGAAAATACATAAAATTCCCTTTTCATATTTACATCCTTATTTTTATTGTTGTTTTCCCTCCTAGCGCTGATTTTTTTACCACTGGTTTTCCCTTAAACCAACTCAATTGTCCCACATCTTATTTGCTTACAAAAACAAAATGATTTTTTTGGCAAATCAATAAGTTCTTAAAACATGTTTATAATTTCGGGATTAAAAAAGTTTGGACTCCACCGAAATATGCAAAATAAGGTTGAACTTTTTGACCGTGGTCCTGGGCAGAAAATGGGATGTAATAAATTACTTAAGAATTAGCAAATGGGCTGTAAATTATTAAAAAATAGCAAATGGGCTCTATGTTGTATGCCACAGATTTGGAGGCTGACTTGTGGGCCTACTAAGTTCATGCGCACACAAGGTTTCTCAAAAAGAAACTTAGTCAACAATCGACTCTACCTAGCGTCGCATCGTTAGATGCCAATCTAACGGCAATCGTCTTCTTCGGTCTCGATCTTCCCGCCCTGACTGCCCAAACCAGCACTGTCGGAACCGCCTGCTCCCGCCTCCCATGGCCGGCTGTGCTGCCGGGCAGGCCTCACGGCCCCATCATATACTCGCATCCCTGGCCTGTCTATCCCTCTACACACCCACACCTCCTGTTATTTTCCAGCGACGGCAACCGAACCAGTCAACCCTCGTACTCTCCACCGCGTGGGCAGCCACTGCCGTGTCTTCCCTGGCTCTATGTCGTTCCCTTCGTATGCCTCGCCGTTGTCCACCGCCCTGGTGCTCTCGGCGCGGCATGGTCAACGTGGTCAACGAACGACATCCATCGGAAGTGGACTGTACATGGAGAGACTGACAGTTGGGTCCAAGGCCGCACACAAGGAAATGCCTCCTTATTACGCGCAAAAAAATGATTCCTCCACCTGACATCTGGGACCCGCCGGAAGGGCCTCTGTATTTCTTGAGAAAACGTTCCCTCAAACGTTCTCTCCATTGACAGGTCGGACCCACCAACTATATCTTCGCACGCAAGGAAGTGCCTCCTTATTGCGCACAAAAAAATGAATACCCCCCTGCCAACTGGGACCCACCACAGTGGGAGGCTGACTTGTGGGCCTACTAAGTTGACGGGGATGGAGGGCTTTGTCAACTTAGTCAATATGAACGATTCTAGCTCCAGTGACCGTACGATGTCCATCCAACGGCCATAGTGCTTCTTCAACCTCTGGTCTTCTTGCTCCAGCCGCCCAAAGCAGCGTCGGTCGTGCCGCCTGCTCCTGCCTGTCGGTGTCAAAACCGGCGGATCTCGGGTAGGGGGTCCCGGACTGTGCGTCTAAGGTGGATGGTAACAGGAGGCGGGGGACCCAATGTTTACCCAGGTTTGGGCCCTCTCGATGGAGGTAATACCCTACTTCCTGCTTGATTGATCTTGATGATATGAGAATTACAAGAGTTTATCTACCACGAGATCGTGGAGGCTAAACCCTAGAAGCTAGCCTATGATTATGATTGTTGTTGTCCTATGGACTAAACCCTCCGGTTTATATAGACACCGGAGGGGGCTAGGGTTACACAGAGTCGGTTACAAGGGAGGAGATCTACATATCCGAATTGCCAAGCTTGCCTTCCACGCAAAGGAGAGTCCCACCCGGACACGGGACGAAGTCTTCAATCTTGTATCTTCATAGTCCAACAGTCCGGCCAAAGTATATAGTCCCGCTGTCTGAGGACCCCCTAATCCAGGACTCCCTCAGTAGCCCTTGAACCAGGCTTCAATGACGATGAGTCCGGCGCGCAGATTGTCTTCGGCATTGCAAGGCGTGTTCTTCCTTTGAATACACCATAGAAGATTTTGAACACAAGGATCATGTCCGGCTCTGCAAAACAAATTCCACATACCACCATAGAGAGCATAATATTTCCACAAATCTAATCTGCTGATAACCTTTCATAGCGTGACATCCTGCCGTGGTCCGGTCATTACGAACCATTTTTTCCAGCCTGCCACTGCGCGTGTTGCGAGGCGGTTTCATTGGCACGTCTTGTCGAAGCAGAGCTTGTGTTCCCCTTATCACGAGATTCTCATCAATATGGGTGTCGGTAACCCAATCGTGCCCACTGGTATGACTCCTCGTTTTTAGGCAAGTTCCAGACGGCCACGCGTAGGACGCTTGATATTCACCCTCTCTATAAAGGGGCCAAGGTCTGTCCTTTTCTTCTTGCGCTCGATCCTTCCCTTCCCCTACCTCAAATTCCAACACCCAAGGTTCAGGCTAAGCGCTTCGTACCTTCAATCATGTCCGGATCCAACCTTCAAGGCCAGTGGATGGCCTCCTCTGTCACAGAGGAGGACATCAAGAAGCTAAGAGAAGCCGGTGTCGACCGCGAAATCTCGCACAGGCTGCCTGCTCAAGGGCAGGTCATCCCCAATCCCGAACCCAACGAGAGTGTCGTATTTGTTTCCCACTTCCTCCGAGGGCTAGGCTTTAGTCTTGATCCCTTTGTTAGAGGGCTTATGTTTTATTACGGGCTCGATTTCCATGATCTAGCTCTGGATTCCATCCTTCACATCTCGTCATTTATCGTCGTGTGTGAGGCCTTCCTCCGCATCACCCCACACTTTGGCTTATGGCTCAAGACCTTCAATGTGAAGCCGAAGATGATCGATGGGCGACACGCAGAATGCGGAGGTGCCATAATAAGCAGAGGCGCCGATGCTCCATGACCAAAAGGTTCCTTCCTGGAGATGTCCAACTTATGGCAGCGGGAGTGGTTTTACATCACGGCTCCCCGAAGTACCAAGTGGGCAGCTGCCCCCGCCTTCCGTTCGGGCCCCCCGCCACAACTGGCGTCATGGGTCAACAAGGGGCTGGACTGGGGGCCATTTAATGACGTGCCGACATTGCAGAGTCGCATCCGAGATCTCCTCAAGAGAGATGTCAGCCTTGTCAAGGTAATGCAAGTCATGCTAGCTCGTCGGGTCCTGCCATGGCAACGTCGACCTCTCCGTATGTGGGAGTTCAACCCGGAAGGATCGTGAACTATTCAGCAATTCTTCGGCGTGACGCTCGAAGAGATGTATGGGTTGTTCTTCGGATCACGAATAAACTGTCCGGACACCACCGAGGATGCGGGTCTAAACTGCAATCGTCCAGATACTCACGTAAGTAATTCTACGGCCGAACACGCTGTCTTTTCATTTGTCACAACAACATTCTGAAAAATCTCTCTTTGACCAGGACTGGATAAAAAAGGCGAAGATGATCAGGTGTTCGGCCCCCCTTCCCGAAGGCTCACCGGATCCTGTACTAGCCAGGATGCTTGAGCTCGCACCTTATCAAGCGCCACCAGGGGAAGATAAAGGGAGGAATAAAGAAGCCGAAAGAGGGCCTCACGCATTACTCATCCAAATCGGGGGAATTAGTGTCTCCGCGAGTGTGACGCCCCAAAAATTTAACCATGTTTGGTTTATTAAAATTTTGGCAGGAAACTTAAACTTTTAGTTTCTGGATTTCCTTTTGATTTCAGAACCATTCTTTTCTTTATTATTATGGACTTTTTACCCAAGTGAAAACTTTTCAATCATTATTGGACTCATTTATCCTCTCAAATAAAACAATTATTTTATCAGTAGGATTATTTATATAGTTATCTTTTCCTGAGCCTTATTTCTCCAAAAGGGTTTTTCATAAGTTTAGGGTCCCATTTGCACTACAACCCTTTTATAAAGTCATTCAAAAATTTCACCAAAATTTGGGGGTGTCATATGATGTTTTTAAATCACTTTTATGCAAAAATATATATCATTCATTGAATATTTTGAGTTCTACACCCAGTTTTCAAATCTGGTCCAGTGGGCATTTTTGCACTAAAACCTATTTAAATATTTCTTTAAAACTTCCACCAAAATTATGGGATGTCAGTAGGAGTATATTATTCAACTTTTTGCAAAAACCCAGTGTTGTTCTTTGAAAAATTTGAGTGAATCAACCTCATTTCCATTCTGGTCCAACTTGTTGATTTGTATAGCAACCCTATTTTAACTTACTCCTCTACCCATGATTCCTTTTCCTGCTTGTAGTCCCTCCTACAAAACCCTTAAGTCCAGGAGCATGAACCCATTGGAATATTTTTGGTCCATGAAATGTCAGCCTTTAGTTTCTGCCCAATATTGGTTTTCTCAAATATTTGCACTAACAAGTTTCTAATTTTGGCAAACTAACCTTGCCACCCTCTTTACCTTCTAAAGAGACTAGGATCTGGGGATTTTGGACACTCCAAGAACTGCATAGATGCCCCTAGCCTTTTGTCAAACACCTTGAGTGCATGAGCAGATTTAGCATAAGTTTTGGTTTGCATTGTGAACTTGATCCTCTGATCAAACTAGCTTGTCCACTAAGCCTCTAGAATACCCTAGCCTAATCCTGTTAAACCCCAGCTCCACCCTAGCCTTCTACCATGCACTGGCATTTCGCCGAACAGTTGGCGTGCACGCTCTGGGCGCGGCCAGAGCGCGCGTTTTGCACGTGCGTGCGCACGGGTCGCCGTGTCGCGTTGCCGCCTCCCCCACGCCCGTTCTGGCCCCTCCCCACTCGCAACCAGCACCCCGACTCCTCCCTCGCCGCAGAGCCGCCCTGGCCCTCTCCTGGCGCCCTACAGCGCCACCGACGCAAGCCGCCACCGCCGCCCGACAGCCCCTGCCCTGGACGGCGCTGCCCGAGCCTGGCGCCCTTGCTGCCCCTGAGCAGCTCAGGCTCATCTGCAAGCTTGTCCGCAAGCACTCGTCGCCGCCACATCCCCCTGCTGCTACAGAATGGCGGTCGCCGGCGATCTTATCCGCGGCCGCCGCGAACCGCCATTGCTCGCCTATAAATGGAGAGCCCCGAACCTCTCCGAACCCTCAGGCAACCTCGGGCCACCCGCATAGCACCCCCACAGCCAGCAATCGTCGGGGGGAAGCAAGTCTTCCCCGACTCTGGCCGATTCAGCCGCCGCCACGTCCCAGCCCCGTTCATCGCAACCAGGGCCCCCCTTGCCCGTCCGACGCCACCGCTCGACTCCCCCTGACCCTACGGAGCTGCCGAACACCTCCGACCCGCTCGGAAACCACCGTAGCCCAGGACTCCCAAACTTCCCGAAGCTGCCGACCACTATGAAGCTCGTCGCCGGCGACTCCCTCCATCCCCACCTGCCTAGCGACCACCGGGAGGGCCGCCCGGGACTGGCGGATCCATCCCCGCCCTCGGAGCCCCGCGAGGAGCCGCCAACCACCGGCGGCGATCGCCGGAGTCCCGCCTCCGCTCGGGCAGAGGAAGAGGAGGGAAAGGAGACTAGTCAAACCTGACCAGTGGGCCCGCTGGACCCACTATCAGTGACCCACGCGGGGCCCACGCTGGATAAGTGGAAACGTAAACTCGGAATACGCCTACGACGTGGTCAGTTTTCGAAACCTTTTTCCTTTTTCTGTTTTATTTTAAAAACAGATTTTGACCAAAACTTTGACTGGCTATAACTTTTTAAATATAACCCCAAATGAACTGATTATTTTTCCTACCTCTCTCAAATATTACCTAGTTTATTTTCAGATTTATTTGAAAAACTTTCAGACAACTTTTTGGTACTGTTTTTGAAACTATGTATTGATTCAAAAATATTTTTAAATAGGATTTTTGGAGAGAGGAGAAAACTTTCAAAAGTTTTGGAGTGCACCCTGCCTCCCCCCAACTTGAAGGCAAGCATTCTGGACCCTAGCATCATATTTTTCATGCATGGTTTGACATGATTATAACACCGCCTCACTACGTAGAACTCGCTATTTTATGTAGTGATATGATCATTTGCATGGATGCATATTGGAGATTTCCTTGCTGTTGGAAATGGTCAAGCTTGTGACAGCAATCATCCTCGTATGATTTTCATGCCTGCCGGAAGGAAGCCGAGAAAGTCTCTGTCTTGGGTAGACCCGAGCTTGCCCCTAGTTCCTCGTCGAGACGAGTGTGTCCAGTATGGCATGAGGGGGTACGATGAGTGGTGATTTTGTCTGTTGGATGAAATATATTCGTAATGCTAATCATGAAGGGAATACTTAAACCTCCTGAGTCGACCATAGATCGAGTCTTGTTCCAGTAACCCCATACTTGTTTAGTACTACCACTTGTCCCTACAACAAGTAGGGTGCAGTTCGATAAGTCGTCAACCCTTTCTAGCACACACCATACGAGAGGCCATGGTGGAAGATACGGTTGCAGCGGTAGGTAAACCACCTGGTCCGGGGCATGGGTGTTTCGGTTGGGACGAGAGGAGGCCACCCCTTAGGCGCGATATAAGTTTGATCCCATGCTACAGCGAGGTTGTAGCCTCCCACTTAGAGTTTTGCTTGGCGGTGTCGTGGGTGATTCGGACACCGTAAGTTAAGCTGGTGTGTCTTGGTCAGTTGTGTTTTCAATTGAAAGACCGTGAAGCGGAATTAGTCGATGGACTAAATGAATCCGTTACTCGTGGGTAAAGGTACACCCTCTGCAGAGATTAAACATCTATTCGAATAGCCGTGTCCATGGTTAAGGACTACAGTCTGGGTTGGGTCAAGTGTCGGTCTTAGTGTCGGTCTTCGGAGGAAAGACTACTAAGTCAGAACGTTGACTATGACCGGTGACATATGATGATTATGATTATTATTATTGTGGACTAACTATGTTCATTATTTGATTCCTTTGGTATCCATGGGACGGTTCTACCTCCTGGATATTCACTGTGATTATTCTGTTATAAGCCCTTATTGTGGCGTCGCACAGACGTTCGACCGTGGCATGTTTATTATTTATTTACCATATAAGCCCTTTATGTGGTGTCGCACAGACGCCCGACTGTGGCATGTTTATTATTTATTTATCATATAAGCCCTTTATGTGGTGTCGCACAGACGCCCGACCGTGGCATGTTTATTATTTATTTACCATATAAGCCCTTTATGTGGTGTCGCACAGACGCCCGACTGTGGCATGTTTATTATTTATTTACCATATAAGCCCTTTATGTGGTGTCGCACAGATGCCCGACTATGACATGTTTATTATTTATTTACCATATAAGCCCTTTATGTGGTGTCGCTCAGACGCCCGACTGAGGCATGCTCGTTATTTGCTAATCTTTCGAGGCTTCGCTTCGGACACCCGATCGGGCATTTTATTACTACTCTGTTACTGCATATTCATGTATATAAATAACCTGCTTGCATGCATCAGAGATTTTAATTGATGACTGACGTTGTGATCATAGAATATTTCAGAGCATATTTTTCATTTGTTATATTATACCCGTGTTCATAATGTTTGCGAGTACATTCAAAGTACTCAGCGGCTTGTCCACGGCTATTGTCTTGGCGGATCCCTTGCATGGAGAGGAGTGTTGCGAGACAGCCCCGAACTAAGCCATGATGATAGCAGCCTCGCGAAGATAGGAGTTAACCTGGTCAGCTGTTCCTGTGGGAAATGGAGTCCCATAGACGCATGACGATCCATAAACCGCTTCGCCATCAACCACTAGAAACCATTTGTTGTACTCACAGGCGAATGGTCTTGTACTACATATTTTGTATTTTGCTTGGAATTTCTGTATCAAGTTGGTGCCTCATCAGCTAACAGTAATCACAGGGCTGGTGAGCACAAGGGCCATTTTCGAAATTAATATCCGAAAATCCGATCTGACAGACTTGGTATCGAGCCAGTGACCATTGGCTAATCCTATCTTAGCGGTCGAAAAACCTAGGTTAACCAACCCACTAGACCTTAACCTCACCCCGGCCAAGCTTCCCGTGTAAGATAGCCACACAGTGAGCCTGACACCTTTTTACAGTCGGTGCCCAACCTATCAACCTAGCCTGTCGATCACGCACCAGTGACCGACGCCCAATATGTCCCATTCGCAAGCGTGCGAAGGAAGACTCCGTCCCCTTTTTCTATAAAAAGGGCACGCTAGCCTCAACCCAGCACAGCACAGCCTCTACCCCGAACCAAGCCATAATGCCTGGCCCCGTAGTGCACAATGAGACCACAACAACCAACCTTGGAGGTTTTGTGACCATACTCGCAAACCTCACCCGTCGCGCATATGCGTTAGAAGAACCCCCGAAATATGTTGTGTACCAAGGACCCATGAGCGGTGAGAGCCACCAATTCTTTGGCACCGTACACATCTACGGTAGGGGTCTGTCACCAAAACGCCCCTACAGGTTCACCGGAAGGACAACTTCCTTTGAGCCACAAGCCATCCAACTAGCAGCGCGAGAGGCTATAGTTCAACTCCGGCACTTGTCGCCTAGAGTTAACTGTCGCTCGTTCTACTACTACCCCAGACGTGAAGGGTATGGTAGACCACCCCAAGTTGCCAACGGAGATCACGAAACGGATCCTGCATTGTTGCACCTAGTGCGCTATGTAGGTGCACTAGAGGAACTTTTCGATCAAATCACCATTGATCTGATCGCAGCTCGTGGAGAGCTGGTTCGTCGAGCCCAGGCGAGAGGAGAAGATGAGCCCGACGCCGACAGCCCAGTCATGCTGTTCGGACAACCAATCAAGACCTTGAGGTCAGCCCCAGCCATCAACCAAGGTGCTTTGATGACCCCAGAAATGCTTCGTCGCCTTTTGGGAGCACACCCCAACGGGATTGTGGCCAACAATCCCCGCGATGGTCATCATCGCTACGCCGACCCTGCAGTTCCTCAACCCCCTCCAACCAATCCCGACGGTGAGACCCGAGGAGAAACCTCGACGTCCACAAGGCACGCTCGCTTGGATATAAACGAGGTAGACTAAGTCACTCGAGTAGTGCCGAATCTCAGTGTATCCACGCCTTATAATCGTGTGACCTTGTAAATAAACGCAGCCTGTTGTGATGCCTCTGTTTTAAAAAGTAACCTTGCATAAATATGTCAGCCTGCAGTTGCATTTTTATTTCGGGCACAGCTACCAAAACCACCCCGACGACACCCACAGTACCACGTCACTTTTGTGAGATATGTGTATCTGTTGCTTAGACCCCGACCCCATAAGAGCAGAACCGACAAACTAGTGCCCCTCATCGCGGTAAGTAACCCAGCCCGGATGCTATGTAAAAAGGCCACCTCATGACCTTGCCAAGCACCCCTCACCTTGTGCACCATCCTCACAACCATTTCTTGCCATGTCGAGCCCTAGCATTTATCTGAGAACCCCAGATGCAACCCTGGGTAGCTTTGTCAAAATATTGTTGGACTTTACCTGCAGTACCATGGGTTCTACCCAGCCACCCCAGTATGAGCTGCTCAAATCGAGGATCACCCCATCCACCTTGAAATATTGGGCAGTAGTACAGATCCCTCCCGTAAACTTAAACCAAGACCCAACTGAGGTCTCCTTCGTGGGAAAATCTATGCCAACTCCACAAATGGCCATAGAAGCGGCTGCACACGAAGCGCTTGTCCGACTTTGATTCGTGGTACCCTATGCCACTGAAAGAGGGTATTATTACTTTCCGAGCCATGCAACACCCGGAGAAGTAACATCTTTCCCGGTGGGCCGAATTGAGAGAGACCAGATCTTGCCAACCTGGTCGATATGTCATCGCTCAAGAACGGTTGACCCAGCGGGTAATGGGTTATCTCTAGAGTCTCGCTGATTTAAATCCTCAGATCGCCATCGGCAGACCACTGAGGCCCGACCAGGAGAGACACATCCATCGGCTGGTCAATCCACTTCCCCCGATAGAAGAGCAGTGTGTCCCAATACCAGAGACGTTTTCTCGGGACCCCGTCCAGTTACCGTTTGCATTATAGATGTCACTGCTGTGTTTATTATTGCAACATTTACTTATATGTTGTAACTTATGTGTGGTACCCCGAGTTTGTGCGGCGAGTAAATTCTTTGGTTTCTATTAATATGAGTAGTTTTTGTTGCGATTTAACTCAAAAATTTACTGATTTCTCTCGCGAAAAATTCTGGAGTGAGATTTATTTTCCCTAAGTTGCTGCATCGTATATCTTCGCACGACATGGAATTTTTATTCACGTAGCACCACGGCAGCAGACCCACAACCACCCGAACGCATACACTGCTTGCTAAAACACTTAACCATGTTGCATCTCACCGACCACCTCCCTAAACCCCACAGTCTCAGAGGGAGAGATTTGTGAGTAATTACTCGGGTACAAGTTACCTCTGGCACCCTGACAGCAGTTAGCACCTATCACCGCACCTAATCATCGTGATCCCCGCCACCGCGGAGAGCCAACACCTGAGCGGCAGCATCGCGACGATCATCGAGGATCATCGCGCACAGGAGCACGGAGAGCCCCAGCACTGTCGCCAGCCCTCCGCACATCAGAGCCACGTACCAGTCCGGCATCACCTCCGCCATTAGAGCCTCGTCTCGAGCTCCTGCAGACGCAAATGAAGGAGAAGGGAGGAGAAGGAGAAGCGAGGTCAGGTGGAGGAAGAAGAAGGAGCACCGCGGTCATTTTATAGCTCAAGATCGGTGTACGGTGGGCGAAGTCCACCAGCGCCGCTCGTCGCTCGATCGCTGGTGTTCGGAGGCGAATCCGCGAGCAGTGCCGACAGCGCACTGGCCCGCGAGGTGAGTGCACGCTGCGCCGGCAGCTAGCACGCCGCGCACTACCGCATGATCTGGCCTAGATGCCCTCGTGCTAGGCGTCGCCCGGTGGAGAAAGCGGAAAAGCGGGTGAGAGGAAGAAGAAAGAGCCAGAGGAAGAAGGAGAGGCGGCGGTGGGCCTGGGTCCACTGTCGACCGAGGAAAACTCTTGTGCTCTCGGGTGCGACCAGCGTATTTTAGAAATTTAGATTTTGTTCTAAATTTATGGTAACCAGCGTAGAAATCTCTCCACCGTAAATTTTTCCACGCAGCGCTAGTGTCCCACACTGTAGTTTTACACCACTTTTTGCCCTCTTACTGTAACCTCTTTTTACCGCTTAAGTAAAGTGGTTATTTCTGTAAATGGTAGGAGTAATGTTTTTCAAAACAACTTTTAGCAAATCTCAGGGACGAGATTTTTCTTAAGGGGGTTAGTGTTGTGACGCCCCAAAAACTTAACCATGTTTGGTTTATTAAAATTTTGCCAGGAAACTTAAACTTTTAGTTTCTGGATTTCCTTTTGATTCCAGAACCATTCTTTTCTTTATTATTATGGACTTTTTACCCAAGTGAAAACTTTTCAATCATTATTGGACTCATTTACCCTCTCAAATAAAACTTCTTTTATCAGTAGGATTATTTATATAGTTATCTTTTCCCGAGCCTTATTTCTCCGAAAGGGTTTTTCATAAGTTTAGGGTCCCATTTGCACTGCAACCCTTTTATAAAGTCATTCAAAAATTTCACCAAAATTTGGGGGTGTCATGTGATGTTTTTAAATCACTTTTATGCAAAAATATATTTCATTCATTGAATATTTTGAGTTCTACACCAAGTTTTCAAATTTGGTCCAGTGGGCATTTTTGCACTACAACCTATTTAAATATTTCTTTAAAACTTCCACCAAAATTATGGGATGTGAGTAGGAGTATATTATTAAACTTTTTGCAAAAACCCAGTGTTGTTCTTTGAAAAACTTGAGTGAATCAACCTCATTTCCATTCTGGTCCAACTTGTTGATTTGTACAGCAACCCTATTTTAACTTACTCCTCTACCCATGATTCCTTTTCCTGCGTGTAGTCCTTCCTACAAAACCCTTAAGTCCAGGAGCATGAACCCATTGGAATATTTTTGGTCCATGAAATGACAACCTTTAGTTTCTGCCCAATATTGGTTTTCTCAAATATTTGCACTAACAAATATAAGCGCCCTTGACTGCCCCTGGAGCAGCTCGGGCTCATCCATAAGCTTGTCATAAGCACTAAATCGCCACCACGTCCCCTGCTGCTCTGAGAATGGCGGTCGCCGGCGATCTTATCCGCGGCCGCCGCGAACCGCCATTGCTCGCCTATAAATGGAGAGCCCCGAACCTCTCTGAACCCTCAGGCAACCTCTGGCCACCCCCATAGCACCCCCACAACCAGCAATCATCGGGGGGAAGCCGTCTTCCCCGACTCCGGCCGATTCGGCCGCCGCCACGTCCCTACCCCGTTCATCGCAACCAGGGGCCCTCCCTGCCCGTCCGACGCCACCGCTCGACTCCCCCTGACCCTACGAAGCCGCCCAACACCTCCGACCCGCTCGGGAACCACCGCAGCCCAGGACCCCCAAACTTCTCGAAGCTGCCGACCGCCGCGAAGCTCGTCGCCGGTGACTCCCTCCGTCCCCACCTGCCTAGCGACCACCGGGAGGACCGCCTGGGACTGGCGGATCCATCCCCGCCCTCGGAGCCCCGTGAGGAGCCGCCAACCGCCGGCGGCGATCGTCGGAGTCCCGCCTCCACTCGGGCAGAGGAAGAGGAGGGAAAGGAGACCAGTCAAACCTGACCAGTGGGCCTGCTAGACCCACTATCAGTGACCCACGCACGGTCCACGCTGGATAAGTGGGAACGTAAACTCGGAATACGCCTTCGACATGGTCAGTTTTCGAAACGTTTTTCCTTTTTCTGTTTTATTTTAAAAACAGATTTTGAGCATAACTTTGACTGGCTATAACTTTTTAAATATAACCCCAAATGAATTGATTCTTTTTCCTACCTCTCTCAAATATTACCTAGTTTATTTTCAGATTTATTTGAAAAAAATTCAGACAACTTTTTGGTACTGTTTTTGAAACTATGTATTGATTCAAAAATATTTTTAAATAGGATTTTTGAGAGAGAGAATACTTTCAAAAGTTTTGGAGTGCACCTGCCTCCCCCAACTTGAAGGCAAGCATTCGGACCTGGCATAATATTTTTCATGCATTGTTTCACACGATTATAACACCACCTCACTACGTAGAACTCGTTATTTTATGTAGTGATATGATCATTTGCATGGATGCATATTGGAGATTTCCTTGCTGTTGGAAATGGTCAAGCTTGTGACAGTAATCATCCTCGTAAGCTTTTCATGCCTGCCGGAAGGAAGCGGGAAAGTCTCTGTCTTGGGTAGACCGAGCTTGCCCCTAGTTTCTCGTCGAGGCGAGTGTGTCGATATGGCAAGAGGGGTATGATGAGTGGTGATTCATGCATTGGATGAAATATATTAGTTATGCTAATCATGCAGGAATACTTAAACCTCTGAGTCGACCATAGATCGAGTCTTGTTCCAGTAACCCCCATACTTGTTTCATACTACCACTTGTCCCAACAACAAGTAGGGTACGGTTCAGTAAGTCGTCAACCCCTTTCTAGCACACACCGTATAGAGAGGCCGTGGTGGAAGATACCGGTTATAGCCGGTAGGCAGGCCAACTGGTCCGGGGGCATGGGTGTTTCCGGTTGGGACTGAGAGGGGAGGCCACCCCATAGATCGCGCGATATAAGTTTGATCCCATGCTACGCGAGGTTGTAGCCTCCCCACTTAGAGTTTTGCTTGACAGGTGTCGTGGGTGATTCCAGATACCGGTAAGTTAAGCTGGTGTGTGCAGGTCAGGTGTGTTTTCAATTGATAGACCGTAGACGGAATTAGTCCCGATTGACTAAAGGAATCTGTTACTCGTGGGTAAAGGGTACACCCTCTGGAGAGACTAAACATCTATTCGAATAGCCGTGTCCATGGTTAAGGACTACAGTCTGGGTTGGGTCAAGTGTCGGTCTTAGTGTCGGTCTTCGGAGGAAAGACTACTAAGTCAGAACGTTGACTATGACCGGTGACATATGATGATTATGATTATTATTATTATTGTGGACTAACTATGTTCATTATTTGATTCCTTGGGTATCCATGGGACGGTTCTACCTCCTGGATATTCACTGTGATTATTCTGGTATAAGCCCTTATTGTGGCGTCGCATACAGGCGCCCGATCGCGGGCATGTTTATTATTTATTTACCATATAAGCCCTTTACGTGGTGTATACTGAGGCCTCCGATCGTAGCATGTTTATTATTTATTTACCATATAAGCCCTTTATGTGGTGTCGCACAGACGCCCGACTGTGGCATGTTTATTATTTATTTACCATATAAGCCCTTTATGTGGTGTCGCACAGACGCCCGACTATGACATGTTTATTATTTATTTACCATATAAGCCCTTTATGTGGTGTCGCTCAGACGCCCGACTGAGGCATGCTCGTTATTTGCTAATCTTTCGAGGCTTCGCTTCGGACACCCGATCGGGCATTTTATTACTACTCTGTTACTGCATATTCATGTATATAAATAACCTGCTTGCATGCATCAGAGATTTTAATTGATGACTGACGTTGTGATCATAGAATATTTTAGAGCATATTTGTCATTTGTTATATTATACCCGTGTTCATAATGTTTGCGAGTACATTCAAAGTACTCACTGGCTTGTCCCTGGCTATTGTCTTGGCCAGATCCCTTGCGTGGAGAGGAGCGTTGCGAAGACAGCCCTGGAACCTAAGCCATGATGATAGCAGCGTCGTGAAGATAGGAGTTAACCTGGTCAGCTGTTCCTGTGGGAAATGGAGTCCCATAGATGCCGACGATCCATAAACCGCTTCCGCCATCAACCACTAGAAACCATTTGTTGTACTCACAGGCCAGAATGGTCTTGTACTACATATTTTGTATTTTGCTTGGAATTTCTGTATCAAGTTGGTGCCTCATCAGCTAACAGTAATCCTGGGGCTGGTGAGCACAAGGGCCTTTTTCTGGAAATTAATATCCCGAAAATCCGGTCCTGACAGCGAAGGAGGATAACCGGGGAGAAGAATCTAAAATTCCCTCTCCCCGAGTAAGGAAAAGGGCGCCTCTAAAGACTTGGAAACAGGGGTTTCCAAACGAGGGGAGAAACCTTCGCTAGGGTCCCTGCCCCGGAGGGCATCCTTACCGAACAGTGCCCACGAAGGGATCAACCCTCCACCGAGCCGTAACTGAACAGGAGTACTTTTAGTAAATATATCCTGCTTCATCTCCGAGGACAATAACCGAGACATATGTCTTGCATTTCAGATCGTAGCCCTTCTCGACAGAGTTCGTCTTCGGGGGATCTTCTTCTGGAGATGATGGAGAGCGAAACGCCTCCCCCTGTCTCCCCGCCTCATGAGCCAGACGACCCTGAGGTGTTGTGACGGAGGATTTCTACTAATCCGCGAAGGCCAGATGGTAACCCTTCGGCCATCCGAAGCCCGGAGTATTCGGCTCCTAAGGAGAGCAAGAGAAAGAGTCCGGGGCTGTCCGGTGCACAACCGGACGCACTGATGGGTCTTCTGGAGGCGCATCGTACTTTGATCGGTGCGGTGGTTGAGAGGATTTCATCTGCCAAAAATGGGTTGCACGAAGCTTTTATGAGCCTGCTAAAAGGCTTTGAGTGCATAAAGTAATATATATTTTGATGGTACCGCTGCGCTAGGTGTGCCCTATGCGATAGTAGCCCACGAGACTCTAGTTGCTGTCCAAAAGCGTGATAAGAGGATCATAGTCGAGTAATGATCATGCTACTTTTATGTGCGAGCAGGTGAGGTCGGGTGGCTGGCGGACTGGTGAGTTTGCGGCGAGGCGGCAACTTGATCGGCGAGATGCGACATTGTGCTTGTAAACAAGCGGCAGCGAGGCACGAGGTATGTATTCTTCGATGGTCAATAGATACTAAGAGGAGCATGATGCTAGTATTTGTAATATGATGTGACTGCAGATAGAGCTGCCGCCGTGGAGACCCTTCGGGCGGAGCTTGCCGAGCCAAGGAACAAGCCAGGAGAAGCGATGCGGCCGCCCTAAAGGCGGCCGAAGAGTTAAGGGCCAAACAGGCTGCTCATCGCCAGGGCGAAGATAAACTAGCCAAGATGGCTGTTGAGCTGAAGGATGCCACCGAGTGGTATGAGATTCTTGAGAAGGAAAGGCAAGCGAAAGCGGTGGACCTGAAGAAAGCCATGGTAGCAGCCAAGGAAACCCGCTCTAAAATTAGAGCGGTGAAGGAGGAGCTTCGTCAAGCCGGAGGTATCATGGCTGGGAAGCCCTTTTTGTTGCGGACGAAGTTCGGAGATCCAAAGTATGCCCCTCTGGATCAATTATGGAGTGCTGCAGACGCGTATTTGGACTTGGCAATGAGTGCTGCTGATGCGACTGAGTTTTTCAAAGATCACGAGGTTGAAAAGTTGTTCTGGTCGCAGTTCAGTGCTCCAACACGTCCGCTGCTATTAAATGAGCAAATGGCCGAGTGGGCTGAGCTCCATAGGTTGTCCGGGCTTGCCATGAGGTCTGTTGTGGATCATCTTTGACCGGAAGGACCAAGGCCGAATAGTTATTTTGGTTTAGCGCAACGATTCCTTGGTGCTGTGTGCATATAGGCCTTTGTAAAGAGGTCGGCGTGCATAGAGGTCTTGTGGATGGCTCTTGCCGTGTTAAGACATCTTGGGCAGAGATGGAGGCCACCGCTATTGCAACCAGGGTTGACCGTGAGGCGAGGTCTCGCCGGGCACTATTTTGAAGAAGTCCTAGAAGGCGCTCGTTTGATAGAGGCTGAGTGCTCGAAGAGTATCATGTTCGAGTGACATGTATCCCAATTGTAAAAAAAATGCTTATTTGGATTATAAAGGCTGTGTTTATACTTTTTCCTAAAAGTATTATGATGCCTCCTGTGCGGTTGTTTATGTATGTATATAACCTGAAAGTTTGCAGTCGTGGGCTTATTTACGCATATAATCTTGAGGTGTTAGGAAAAGAGCGTATTCACACTTGATCCAACGTCTTGGTCCATTAAGGAGGTGATGGCGTGGCGAACAAGGCAATCAGACTATATAGCTTTAATACTTTCACTTAGCCATAGGAGTTTGATGATGGGGCTATTATATAGCCCCTGGTACGTCCGCGCTCATCCAAATACGGGGCGCGTACATACATGACCGGGAAACCGGCCCTTCGTTAATGCGGAGGAATCGCGAAGATTTCGCTGAGTCCTCGAGTGGTTGACCAGTCTCTCGCTTTATCATGACAGTCAGTTTTTGGCTTTCTCTACTGAGGTGCTCTTCCAGATGAATCAGGGAACAATCGCAGTAGTTCTCCGGTGCCACCTTAGCCGATAGGCGGGCGTAAGGTAGCAAAACACGGGGCCGGGCAAACCCAACTATTGACCAAAGACATGATTGAGCTGATGCATATAAGGCCAAACTCTCGGCGCGAACACTCACTAAGGTATTCGGTCTTTACAACATATCCGGATGAATGCGCCCTTGATAATAAACCCTGAATTTCCAGGTACGTGCATTAGTCTGACGTGGCGAAATGCCAATAACGCCAGCATCCCTCTCACTTGTGTTGAGTATCCGGAGGGTGTGAAGCAACAAGAGACAGTAATAAAGGTTTACACAGGGTCTTAATCTAAAAAGAAACCTTTTAGCAGGGCCCTGCTGCACGTCTGTGCCTGTGTCTCTGTTGTGCCATATCCTGGAAGGGTGTAGCACGGTTATCATCTGTAAAAGAGAAAAACTCAGGTGAAAGTCCTCGTGCGAAAAATTTATTCTTAATAAACCATTAAGATTCAATCTAAATAAGGTCAAGCCGAACTGTAGTTCTTTTTACATGCGGGAAGCCCCTAGCACCACCTATGGGGGTATATCTATCGACCCAATCTCAGGTTTATCTGAGCTGTTACAGCCAGTGGTGCACCAGACTCGTCTAGCCGTGTCCGCGGTCTTGACGACCGATCATTTATTCTGGTTGGAGAGGTCGTTCAGTGTTCGGCTGCTAAAGCCGCCACACCTTCTTCCGCACGTAAGGAACGCTCTGTGTTTCCGCTAACTATGGTGATGCCACGTAGATCGGGCATCTTAAGCTTAAGATAAGCATAATGCGGTACTGCGTTAAAATGAGCAAAGGCCGTTCTTCCGAGTAGTGCTTGATAGCCGCTTCGGAATGGAGGGATGTCGAAGGTTAACTTTTCACTTCAGAAGTTGTCGGGAGAACCGAATACAACGTCTAGTATTAGAGAGCCCGTGCAGCGGGCCTCTGGGCCTGGTATTACTCCTTTAAAGGTAGTATTTCTTTCGATAATTCTTGTCGGGTCTATCCCCATTTTTCGGACTTTGTACTGATATATCAGATTAAGACTACTGCCGCCGTCCATAAGGACTCGGGTGAGATGGTATCCGTTGATTATTGGGTCTAGTAACAAGGCAGCCGATCCTCCGTGCCGGATACTAGTCGGATGATCCCTGCGATCAAAAGTGATCGGACAGGCCAACCAAGGGTTGAACTTGGGGGTGACGCGCTCCACGGTGCATACGTATCGGAGTGCGCGTTGGCTCCTCCTCTTTGTTACGTGAATCGTGTTCACTGTTTTGACCTCTGGTGGGAATTTTTCTGTCCCCCAGTGTTTTGCTGGCGAGGCTCATCCTCGTCTTCACTTTGTGTCTCCCTCCCCTTGTGTTCGGCGTTTAGCTTGCCAGCCTGCTTGAAGACCCAGCATTCTCTGTTGGTGTGATTTGCAGGTTTGTCGAAGGTGCCATAAATCTGACATAATCTATCTAGAATCTTGTTTAGGCTGGACGGTCCATCTCTGCTGCCTTTAAATGGCTTTTTCCGTTAACCGGGTCGAGAGCCCCTGAATCCGGCGTTTACCGCCGTGTTGTCTGGGTTGTCTTCATTGTATTGACGCATACTTTTATTGCGTCGTGGTTTTCCATTGCCATCCCTGGCTTCGGATGTTCCTGGGTCGCTGGTGCCACTACGAGCTAGCCAACTATCTTCGCCCGCACAAAAGCGGGCCATAAGGCTTGTTAGGGCTGCCATTGTCCTTGGTTTTTCCTGGCCGAGGTATCTGGCCAGCCATTCGTCCCGGACACTGTGTTCGAAAGCCATTAAGGCTTCGCCGTCCGGGTAGTCGACAATTTGATTCTTCTTAGTGAGGAATCTGTTCCAAAGCTTTCAGGCTGACTCTTCGGGCTCTTGAATTATATGACTTAAATCATCTGCATCCGGAGGTCGGACATAAGTCCCTTGGAAATTAGCCCTAAAAGCATCCTCAAGCTCTTCCCAACTTCCAATTGAGTTTTCCGGGAGGCTCTTCAGCCAGTGCCAAGCTGGTCCTTTCAACTTGAGGGGCAAGTATTTGATGGCGTGGAGATCATCTCCGCGAGCCATACGGATATGAAGGATAAAGTCCTCAATCCAGACCCCAGGGTATGTTGTTCCGTCGTATGCCTCTATGTTCACGGGTTTGAATCCCTCTCAAAATTCGTGATCCCGCACCTCAAAGCATAGGGGGTGCGCGGCACCCCTGTATTTGGATGTGTCATGGCATTCTGACGGTTGTAGTGTTCGGTTTTGCTTCTGCGCCGGAGCTCGCTTCCTAGATGTAACGCCCCGAGAATCTTGCTACATTAATCGCCCCTAACGATGCCTTGTCGTCATGCTTTCCTAAGCCAAAATGCCACTTGTCCAATAATCAAGTCCAACTCAATTCAAATTGCAAGTCAATTATTTGCATCTTCAAATTAGCCAGAAAAATAGTTCACAATGTGGCAAATATTCTCTAAGTATTTGTCATGATGAAACCTACCTCTGTTGGATTCCAAAAATGCTCCTTGAAATTATTTGAGTGGTCCAGCAACAATTAAATTGGGCTTTTCAATTTCCAAAAGTGTGTAAACATTTCCAAATGCTCAAAACAATTTTTGTGCAACTTCACAATATTGAAAAGTATTTATTGTGGCATGTGGCACATTTTACAAGAATCATTTGGTGCTCGGACTAATTGCAAAGCAGAAACTTTTTGATTTCCAGAAAAGAAAAGGAAAAGGAAAAGGTGAGGAGAGAAAAGAAGACCCCCGAGCTCCCCATGGGCCTAGGCCCATCCCACGCGGCCCAACCGGCCCACCCCCCTGCTGCGCGCTGGCCTATTAGGCTATCCCCACACCCCCGAACCCTAACCACCAGACCCCCACTTCCCCCACGCTCCTCTCCTCCCCCCCGATTTGGGATCTGGATCGGGCCACATCCCGACCCCGCCGCTCGCCCCGACACCGCACCATCTCCGGAGCCCCGACGCCAACGCCCGCCTCTCCGTTGCCTGCCGCATAGGCGCCCGCCCCCTCGACCCGAGCTAAATCGGGGGCTCGACCCTGCGGCGCCCCGAGCCTCGACGCTGCTCCCCGCCACCTCATCGCCATCGCCTCACCTCGCCCCCGACGCCCGCCCGCACGCCGCCGCCGATCTGGAACTGGGACTCGGCCCCGAGGCCACCGCCGCTCGGAATCCCCCTCGCCGGAGCCACGACGCTGCCGGACCACGTCCTCGTCCCCTCCTCGCGCAGCTTCATCGAGCCTCACCGCCCCCTTCTCAAGACGAACGTGAGCACTGCCCGTCTTCCCCCCCTCTGTTCGCCGCTGCAGCACCCGGTCGCGCCCTCGGCACGGCCACCCACGGCCGCGCAACCTCACGCACGGGCCCTGCCCCGGTCCTCCCCTGCTTGCTCGCCCGACCGTGCTCCGGTGCCCACTCTCAGCCGTCCCCTAGCTGCGCCCTACGCGTCTGCGTACCGCCGCCGTGCTGCACTCCCCCCCCCCTCGACCAATGCGGTGGCCGCCGACCCTACCTGCGCATGTCGCCGCAGCACCCCGGCTGGCGTCCTCGCACGCCCTGTCGCCTCCCAACCGCGCTCGTGCCTCATGGCCGTCGTGGTTGTCGGCGCCCTACTTCCTGGGTACTCCCCAGCTCCCGCCGGTGCTCCCCGTCGCTGGCCGCAGGCGCCCTGGCGCGCCCATGCGCCCGTCCGCATGGGCGCCCCTGCCCATGCCCCTCGCCTGCTAAGCCTGCTCCAGTGGCTTTTGTGCCCTTTGGCAGCGAAACCCTCTCCCTAATAATAATAAAAAAGAATTATAGTAAAAATAATTAACTTAATTAAATTGGTTTAATTAAGTTTAAATAGAATTAGTTAGCTTAATCACCTCATTTAGTTAAATTAAAGCTGTTAGACTAGCCTAATGAGACTATGAGGAGGACCCCCCTGTTGACCAGTCAAGCGTTGGTGGTCAAGCTGGGACCCCCAACCCACTGTAAACACATATCTACTGTATGCAGAGGCGGGTACCCGTAGCATTTTAGCCTTTATTTTTTGAATTAATAGTAATTTCAGAATATTGCTAAAACTTTAATAATTCATAGAAAAATAACCGTAACTTCGGATGAAAATACTTTGTACATGAAAGTTGCTCGAGCAGCGGGGACGAATCTAAACCGCGGTCCGTTCACCGCCACACGTCCCTAGCATAGCAAGCGTTGAACTTTTCCCCTCCGGTTCATCATCGGCGGATGTCGGAACGATAAAACTTTCCGGATGTTTTCCCTCTTCGCCGATGTCGCCCTAACGCTCGTTAGATCACCTCTGCCCGCTTATTGTCTTGTTATGCTTATGTTTGTGTGTATTTACTGTTTCTTCCCCCTCTTCTCTCTGGTAGACCCTGAGACCGATGCTGATGCCCCTGTGATCGACTACGTCGACGACGACACCTCCTTGCCAGAGCAACCAGGCAAGCCCCCCCTTTTATCATCCCGATATCCATTCCATTCTCTCATACTTGCATTAGATTTTTCTACTATTATTGGTTGCTCCTATTCTGATGCATAGCCTTCTTTTGTAACCTGCTGTTGTACCTTACCTGCTTATCCTAATCTTCTTTGTATAGGTTGGTTAGTGATCCATCAGTGACCCCCACTTTGTCCCGACTGCCCTTGGATTATCGAAGACCGATCAGCGGGATCGAAGACCAGGCCCGGCACCGCACATCACTTTCCCTTAGTTGCTCGACAATCTTTGGGTTACTATCGAGTCGAGGGTGAGACCTCATCGATACTTATGATGTGAACCTGTAGTGTAGCTATTGATCGTGGTCATCGAGGGTGATTTCCTCTTTAACCACTTCGATCGACTACGTCGTGCAACCCCTTAAGTGTGGACCTCGGGTGAATCCTCTTACGTTCACCTTGATGATTACATCAGTGGAATTCACGGGGTGATTCCTCGAGCTTTCCCTTGATGTTTAGACACAGTTACTATGATTACTATGACTTTACCTTTGAGCCATGTTACTAAAGATGGGTCGACCACGAGGGTACCAGCGAGCTTAATTGCAGTGATGTGGAGTCGGGTTGACACGGAGGTGCCCATGAGATGAATACGAGGCATGGCGGGCATTCCTAGCCCTTGCCGCAAGTCCTCGAGGCGGGACAGCGGGTCACATCTTCGTGAGTCTCTGCTTGTTACCGCGTTCCTAATCCACTATGATTTGGATATTTGATCCGAGGGTCTCGGCACGATAGCACTAACCATCACGTGGGCATAGTATGGGCGTTCTGCGTCGTATGCATTAGCGAATCTTAATAGGCGTCGGCGATCGGCGGCGTGTGCGGGTTGGACTGCGTGGCGCTGCCTAGTTGAAGGAGGTAGCTAGGTCGCTCACGGCCGCCCTCGCAACTTGCGGGAGTTCCGGGAGATGGCCCATGACCCCTAGGGGCATAGGTTTAGTCAACGTGCTGGCCTCTCTATTAAGCCTAGGTCGGGTTGCGGCGTATTGTTTGGCGAGGCGGGCATGACCGAGGAAAGTGTGTCCGGCGAGTCAATCGAGCATGGTGGGTAAGTTGGTGCACCTTGCGGTGAAAACATCTATCGATAGCCTGTCCTATAGTAGCGGAAACTTGGAGTTGTATCGATCGATACAATTAGAAGCTGGATACTTGTGATGAGAATTGGATGGTGATGAGGCTGGATTGTGATGATAAGCTGGATAGTATGGCTCGGGATTTCTTTCTCACGGAAGTCGAGAAAGGATCTCGGCCGAGGTTGATAACACTACTACTACTTTAATTTATGCTACTCTACTCCTTCCGGTTACTTCAAGATGGTGGTTTCGAGAAGATGCTAGTCTTCGATAGGACTAGGCCTTCTCTCTATTAAGCATTTACGCAGCCAGTCCACATATCAGCCTTCCTTTGATAATGTTGCATATGCGGTGTAGATCCTTGCTTGCGAGTACTTTGGACGAGTCCTCACGGTTGCTTTGCTTCCCCTTTTCCCCCTTATTTCTTCTTTCTGGTTGTCGCAACCAGATGGTGGAGCCCAGGATCCAGAAGACACCACCGGCGACTACTACTACCCCGAGGGTACATACTACTACGTGGAGGCCGCCGACGACCAGGAGTAGTTAGGAGGCTCCCATGCAGGAGGCCTTGCCTTTTCAATTGTTGCTGCTTTTGTGCTAGCCTTCTTAAGGCAAACTTGTCTAACTCATGTCTGTACTCAGATATGGTTGCTTCCGCTGACTCTTGTGTATTCGAGCTTATGTATTCGAGCCCTCGAATACGGCTTGTAATATAAAGCTTGTATTATTTTAATTTGTGTCTAGAGTTGTGTTGTGATATCTTCCCGTGAGTCCTTGATCTTGATCGTACACATTTGCGTGCATGATTAGTGTATAATTGAATCGAGGGCGTCACACTAGATCCATAGATGGACCTGGCCATACCGGATTTTTGGTGCAAGTCCTCACGTAGATCATGTGCTGAATTATGTGCGACATCGTTAGCCGCCCTATCGCGGCCACGGGGTGGTCGATCCGGCTGATCGGCTGTTTTATTTTTCGGCTGTATAGGCTCTAAAGCCTCGTCATCGAATTCAGGCAGCAGCTTGCGCTTTGGATAGCTTTTTGTGTGGCGACTGCCACCGTACTTTTCTTCAGTGTCCAGCACTTTGTTCCATCTACTATTGAGTGTGTTTTGCGCGGCCTTGAGCCTTTGCTTCTACTTCTTTAGACTCCTCGCGGTGGCAATAAGCCTTCTATGGAGGTTCTCTTGCTCCAAGTGCCTTTCCGGGATGATGTGTGCATCATCATCTGGACAGTTCTCCTCTCCGGAGACAGGTTGATTAGCTTTATCCTCGACGTCGTCGTGATCGGACAGCGGCTCTGTACTATGTTTGTCGTCCACTGGCTCATCCTGCTTTGCCGCTGGGTCCATGTGGTCGTCATTTCCTCTGGAGTCGACCGGGGTATTTTTCTTTCTTGCGCTGTTATTGCTGTTTTTTCCGAGGCGGGATTTAGAGCGGTGCCTACGTCGTCGCTTTGGTTGCTTCTCTGCATCCTTCCGTTCCTCGTCATTGTTTTCTTTGGGTGTATCCACCATGTATATATCGTGTGATAAAGTAGCTGTCCAGCGCCCTATGGGCGGTGGTTCCTGTTCTTCTCCTGCATCGTCGTCCATACCATCGATGTCTTTAGAGCCAAAATCGAGCATGTCAGTTAAGTCATCGACAGTGGCTATTAAAGTGGGTGGTGGGTGGGGAAGGAATTTCTTCGTCGTCCGCTTCCCACTCAAGCCGGAAACAGTTCGGCCAAGGGCCTCCTGACAAGGCGAGAGACCTTAATGAATTTAGCGCATCGCCCAGGGGCGAGTGCTGAAAGATATCCACGGAGGAAAACTCCATGATCGGCGCCCAATCAGATTTGATAGGCACGGACGCAGGCGGTTCGGAGCCTGTGGCCAGGGACGAATCCAAGGATCCGGTAACACAGGTCTCGTAGGAAGTGAAATCAATATTCGGCTCTATCGCCACTGAGTGTGTGGCCTCCGTGGCGGGGTCCATCCACCCGACTTCAGACGGCGCGATCTGCTCCGGATCGAGGGCCGGAGTTGCCACAGGGGTGATCTCCGGGACACTGTCCGTCGGCAGAGCTAAGTCATGCTCGTCATGACTGTGCGGCGCACCTCACATAGGCTCGAATCCATCAAAGATCAAGTCTCCGCGGATGTCGGCAGTATAGTTTAAGTTTCCAAACCTGACCTGACGGCCAGGGGCGTAGCTCTCGATCTGCTCTAGATGGCCAAGCGAGTTGGCCCATGATCTGAAGCCGCCCGAATCGAAGATCTGTCCGGGGAGAAAAACCTCACCCTGGATCGCATCATTGTCGATGATCGAAGGAGCCATCAAGCCTTATGGTGACGGCACAGTGGAACTCTCAATGAAAGCACCAATGTTGGTGTCAAAACCGGCGGATCTCGGGTAGGGGGTCCCGAACTTTGCGTCTAAGGTGGATGGTAACAGGAGGCGGGGGACACAATGTTTATCCACGTTCGGCCCCTCTCGATGGAGGTAATACCCTACTTCCTGCTTGATTAATCTTGATGATATAAGTATTACAAGAGTTGATCTGCAACGAGATCATAGAGGCTAAACCCTAGAAGCTAGCCTATGATTATGATTGTTGTTGTCCTATGGACTAAACCCTCCGGTTTATATAGACACCGGAGGGGGCTAGGGTTACACAGAGTCGGTTACAAGGGAGGATATCTACATTTCCGAATTTCCAAGCTTGCCTTCCACGCAAAGGAGAATCCCACCCGGACACGGGACGAAGTCTTCAATCTTGTATCTTCATAGTCCAACAGTCCGGCCAAAGTATATAGTCCGGCTGTCCGAGGACCCCCTAATCCAGGACTCCCTCACTGCCTCGTGTGGCCGGATGTGCTGCCGCGGAGGCCTCACCGCCCCCATACTACTTCCATCGCTGGCCGGGCCATCCCTCCACTCACCCACACCCCCTATTATTCTATAGCGACGGCAGCCTCACACCGCAGCCGAAACCAATGAACCCTCGTACTCCTCTCCGCGTGGGCATCCACTATCGCGTCTTCCCCGGCTCTGCGTCGTCCCCTTCCTAGGCCTCGCCGTCGTCCTCCGCCTTGGTGCTCTCAGTGCGGCGTGGTCAATGTGGTCAACGACCGACTTCCATCGGAAGAGTACTATACGTGGAGAGGCTGACAGCTGGGTCCACGGCCGCAGCTGGGTCCACCGCCACAGCCCAGTTTTTTTGTGATTTGCCAAGTAAGTCGCTTTGTCAGGCCTTTTGGGCTGCAAATCTTTCAAGACGAGGAGAGCTTCATTCGGCTGGCTGAGAAAATGGCCTATCAGTAATGAGAAATGGGCTGTACATTTTTTAAACACATCAAACCGGCAATTAGTTTCAAAATTCTTTTTTTCATTTCGAGATTTTAAATTGCATTGATTTTTATGCATGGATAATTTGTTGGATTTTATATTGATATACATTTATTTTTAAATTCAGTTTGAATGTGACTCGAAATTTCGGGATTAAAAACAGTTCGGACAGCACCGAAATATGCAAAATTTCGTATATTTTTTTAACCGTGGCCACAATATAGGTTGTAATGCTAACAAAAAGAATATGGGTTCCAAAAAAACCTTAAGAATTATCAAATGGGCTGTAAATTATTAGAAATAATGGCAGATGGGTTGTATGCTATTTTCCACATATTTGAGGCTTTCCTAAAAATAGGTTGGCCTGGCGTTGTTGTTGGATGTCCATCCGGCGGCCGTCGTCTTCTTCAATCTCTGCTCTTCCTGCTCGGCCGCTCAAACAAGCGCCAAGGACTGCTGCTCCCTCCTCTCCATGACGGCTGTCTTTGCCTTGTGAGCCTCACCGCCCCACCGTACTCCCATCGCTAGCCTAGCCATCACTCTACTCACCCACACCTGCTGTTATTCTCTGGCGACGGCAGACGAACCAGTAAACCCTCCTACAGTCGTACTCCCCTCCGTGTGGGAAACAACTGCCGAGTCTTCCCTGGCTCCGTGTCGTTTCCTTCTTAGGCCTCGCCATCGTCCACCACCATGGTGCTCTTGACTGTATGTGGAGAGGCTAACAGCTGGGTCCACGGCCGCACGCAAGGAAATGCCTCCTTATTATGCGCAAAATAATGATTCCTCCACCTGACATCTGGGACCCACCGAAAGGGCCTCTGTATTTCGCAAAAAAAAACGTTACCGCCGCTGACAGCTCGGCCCCACCAGCTATATCTTCGCACGCAAGGAAGTGCCTCCTTATTACGCATAAAAATGAATACTCCCCACTAGCTGGGACCCGGTATAGTGGCAGGCTGACTTGTGGGCCTACTAAGTTGACGGGGACGGAGGGCTTTGTCAACTTAGTCAATATGCACGATTCTAGCTCCACTGACCATACGATGTCCATCCAACGGCCGTAGTGCTTCTTCAACCTCTAGTCTTCTTGCTCCAGCCGCCCAAAGCAGCGCTGGTCGTGCCTCATGCTCCTGCCTCCCGTGGCCGGCTGCGACGCGGCGGAGGCCTCACCGCCCCCTACTACTCCCACCGCTGGCCAGGCCATCCCTCTACTCACCCACACCCCCTGTTATTCTGCGCCGATGACAGCCTCACACCGCAGCGAACCAGTGAACCCTCATACTCCTCTACGCGTGGGCATCCACTACCGTGCCTTCTCCAACTCCGTGTCGTCCCCTTCCTAGGCCTCGCCATCGTCCACCCCCCTGGTGCTCTCGGCGCGGCGTGGTCAACATGGTCAAGGAACGGCTTCCATCGGACGTGGACTGTACGTGGAGAGGCTGACAGCCGGGTTCACGAACGCAGCAAGGAAGTGCCTCCTTATTAGGTGCAAAATAATTATTCCTCCACCTGACAGCGGGGACCCACCGGACGGGCCACCGTATTTTGCAAAAAAAAACATTTCCCCCTGACAGCTGGGAGCCACCAGCTACATCTTCGCACGCAAGGAAGTGCGTTCGGGCAAAAAAAACGATTCACCCCCTGGCTGCTGGGACCCACCAGCTACATCTTCACACGCAAGGAAGTGCCTGACAGTCGGGACCCACCTGGTCGAAGCGTACGTAGCGTTGTCATTCTGGTCGCGAACGTGTACGTACATACTGGTCGATGTAGAGGTGCGCACGTGTCGTAGTAGAGGCGTGCACGTAGCATGTACACGTATGTACAGCGACCAGGGTGCAAGAAAGAAAATACGGCCACGTACGTACATAAAGCGGGGTCTCGAACGCCTACTCGCGCATACGTATGGCCAGGGCTCGTGTACATGGCTGGGTCGGAACGGAGAAACAGCATCATCGTTATGTTCATGGGGAGCGAACCGGCTGGGTAGGAACGGAATGCGTCGTCGTGTTCATTGGGAGGGCTTGGATGAAACAGCCGATGGAAACGAGGCCTGGCATACCGCGGAACGGAGGAAACGGCCTTGTGCTCGACCGGCCACGTTCAAAACGGGATCCTGTTCATCGGGAGGGGTGCGGCGTGCGCGAAGCGGAGAAATGGACCTCCTACGGTCGAAACGGGGGTCCTGTTGATCGGGAGGGGTGTGGCGTACCGCAAAACGGAGGAAACGGACTTGTGTTGGAGCGCTATGGTCGAAATGGGGTCATGTTCATCGGGTGGGGTGTGGTGTACTGAAAAACGGGACGCCACGGGATACTGTTCATCTCCACCGTCAACCCCCTCTAGCCTCCACAGGCTACTGTTCATCCACCATCGACCTCCTCCAGCCTCCACCTACGACTGTTCATCCATAGGGTCCTGTTCATCCAGCCTCCACCACGCGCTACTCCACCGGCTACTGCTCAACCAGCCCGCTCCACGGGCTCCTATTCAACCACCCCTCCACGGGCTACTGTTCATCCAGCCCTCCACCATCTACTGTTTATCCAGCCCTCCATGGGGTGGTCCTGTTCATACAGCCATACACGGGGTCCTTGAGGGAGTCCTGGATTAGGGGGTCCTCGGACAGCCGGACTATATACTTTGGCCGGACTGTTGGACTATGAAGATACAAGATTGAAGACATCGTCCCGTGTCCGGGTGGGACTCTCCTTGGCGTGGAAGGCAAGGTTGGCAGTTCGGATATGTAGATCTCCTCCCTTGTAACTGACTCTATGTAACCCTAGCCCCCTCCGTTGTCTATATAAACCGGAGGGTTTTGTCCGTAGGACGAGGACAATCATAATCATAGGCTAGCTTCTAGGGTTTAGCCTCTTCGATCTCGTGGTAGATCAAATCTTGTAATACTCATATCATCAAGATCAATCAAGCAGGAAGTAGGGTATTACCTCCATCGGGAGGGCCCGAACCTGGGTAAACATTGTGTCCCCCGCCTCCTGTTACCATCCGCCTTAGATGCACAGTTTAGGACCCCCTACCCGAGATCCGCCGGTTTTGACACCGACATTGGTGCTTTCATTGAGAGTTCCACTGTGCTGTCACGATAAGGTTTGATGGCTCGCCTTGTCGTCAAGGATTGCATTACCTCTGGGGGATCCCTGGCTGCAGGCCAAACTCTCCGACTAGGCGGCTTTGTCATGACCGCCCGTTCGGCCGTCGCGCCGACGATGACTGCTCAGGTCATCAAAAACAGCCTCCATGTTGGCTCGGAATTCGCCGAGCAGATGGACCCAATGGAGCTCTCTTCTTTGAACGAGCTCTTGGATCGCATTGCCGCCCTAGGAGTCGCTACGGACTATGATCAGATCGGGCTCAAACCCGACCAAAGGGAGAGTAACTCTCCGCCGGTCACCCATCAGATAGCGGTGGTGGAGGAGCAATGTAGCAATTCTTCCTCTGTTTTGAGGACGAACTATGTCCGGATTCTCGAGCTCTCCAAGCTGGATACCCGTCTACGAGAGGACATGGCCCAAGCTTCAAACTTAGAATCAGGCATGGGGCCAGAACTATTGAGAAACATCCCGGAGCCCGAACTTCCAAGCTCGGAAACTCCTCCGCCCCTGGGTTCCAGATCAGGTCAGGGTTTGGACCTAAATCTACCCACCCACCCAGACATAAGTGATCTTTGCCACATTACACAAGAGCCCCAAGAGACAGTACATCACTATTGGGCCAGATTCCTCCTTGTAATGAACTAGGTCAAGGACTGTCGCGAGGAAGATGCAATTTCATTATTTTGCAAAAATTGCATGGACAAGGGAATCCTCAATGCCATAAGTCACCGTGACATAGCACACTTCGCTGACTTGGCGGCCATAGTACGGAAGTACTGTGCGATGGAAAGCGCCTGGAAAACCCAAGCAAAATTCTAGGATCCCCCGGCTCTCACTAGAAACCCCGTCCGAATTAAAAGGGTGTACTCTCGTAAGTCACCCGATCCAATTACAAAGAAACCAAAGCCCACTATGGGGCGTGGAACTATATTAGAGGGATGGCTCAATGGGCTATGCAAAATTCACAGTACACCGGATACCATACCAACACACAGCCTTAGAGCATGTTGGATACTCCGGCAGGTGGCCAAGAGCGGTGAGGATCTCCTCATCAACAATACCACAGAGCACCATCCCATGGAAAATAACAATATAGTATTGACAGTCTTCGAGACCTTCGCCTCAAACAATAGGCACAAGCGAGCACTCCGCAGCCTTGCCGAAGTCCGGCACGTCGCTGCAATAAATCCATGGAACGACACGGCTATAACCTTCAATGCCAGTGACGAGCCTCAATTCCGAATAGCCCGAGCACCAGCCGCCTTGGTCCTTTGTCCAATTGTGGACGGCTTCTGGCTTGCTAAAGTGCTCATGGACGATGGCAGCGGATTAAACCTCATCTACGAGGAGACTCTTAACAAAATGGAAATAGACAAGAGCCGCATTGAGCAAAGCAGCACGACCTTCAGAGGAATCATCCCTAGTCGGGAATCACGATGTGCGGGAAAAATCACACTAGATGTGGTATTCGGTACGCCGGTGAATTATAGGTCTGAAGAAATCACATTACAAGTGGCCCCGTTCAGTAGCGGATACCATGCCCTTCTAGGGCGGGAGGCATTCACGATCTTCCAAGCTATACCCCATTACGGGTACATGAAGCTCAAAATGCCCGGGCCCAAGGGAATCATCACTCTAGCTAGTGATCCGGACATAGCACTCCGCGCCGAAAATAAAACCACCGCACTAGCCCTCGAGGTGTTATCCGAAGCACTTGCGGCCGAAGAACTAACTGCGCTGCGCTCCACAGTGGACAGGGACGACGTGATACTCGACAAAAGACCCAAGTCCACCTCTTTTAAACCAGCGGAAGAAATAGTCAAATTCCAGGTCCACCCAACGGACCCTACAAAAACAGCATCCATCGGGGCACAGCTGGACCCCACAACAGACGCCGCATTGCGGGAGTTCTTCGCCAAAATGGGACATATTCTCTGGCATCCTTCGACATGCGGGAATCCCACGCAGCTGGCGAGCACAGCCTTAACATCCTAAAGGGGTTCAAGCCGGTCAGGCAGACTCTCCGGCGTTTCTCTGAGCCTAAGCGACAAGCCATGGGAGAGGAGCTAGCCAAGTTACTTGAGGCCGGACTGGCTAGCAAACCTGGTGATGGTACCAAAGAAGGACAAATCCTGGCGCCTATGTGTCGATTCCAAGGACCTTAACAAGGCTTGCCCCAATGATCCCTTCCCCCTCCCCCGCATCGACCAAATTATCGACGCTACTGCAGGACACGATTCATTGTGTTTCCTCGATGCATACTACGGATAAAATCAAATTAAGATGGCGGAGTCCGATCAAGCCGCAACGGCATTTATCACCCCATACGGCCCCTTCTGTTTTAACACCATGCCTTTCGGGCTCAAAAACGCCGGTGCAACCTATCAACGCATGATTCACACATGCTTGGAAACACAGATCGGCAAAATAGTGGAGGCATACGTAGACGATGTGGTCATTAAAACCAGACACGTCGAATCCTTAATAGACGACTTGAGGCTCACGTTTGACAATCTCCGAACATACGACATCAAGCTCAATCCGGAAAAATGCGTCTTCGGCGTGCCCGCCGGAAAGCTCTTAGTCTTCATCGTCTCCAATAGAGGAATTGAAGCAAATCCGGCTAAAATCCGAGCTCTATCACAGTTGGCTATCCCAACAGACCTCAAGCAAATCCAGAAACTAACTGGATGTGTGGCTGACTTAAGCCGCTTTATCTCCTGATTAGGAGAAAATACACTACCTCTTTATCGCCTTCTTCGACGCACCGAACACTTCGAGTGGACGGATGCGGCCACGGCCGGATTGGAAGAGATAAAAGTCGTTTTGGCCACCAACCCAATCTTGGCCGCGCCAAATGTCGGCGAACCAATGATGTTATATATAGCGGCAACACACCAAGTTGTATGCACAGTGCTCGTCGTCGAATGAGAGACGGACGGACATAAGTTCCCGCTTCAAAAGCCGGTATACTATGTATCCACTGTCCTCACTCCATGCAAATCACGGTACCCACATTATCAAAAGATAGCATACGCGGTCTTCATGGCATCCCGGAAACTACGACACTACTTTCAAGAGTGTTCAATTACGATGGCCTCTGAAGTACCACTCAACAACATAATAAACAACCGCGATGCCACGGGCCGGATTTCCAAATGGGCTATTGAGCTCCTCTCGTTCGACATAATATACAAACCACAACGAGCCATTAAGTCACAAGTACTGGCTGATTTCGTCGCCGAATGGACAGAAGCAGAACTCCCTAAAGAATACGGTGCATACTCCAATTGGATCATGCACTTTGACGGCTCTAAAATGCTGGCTGGTCTGGGGGCTGGTGTCGTCCTGACATCCCCCACCGGAGATACAGTCCAATACGTACTCCAAATACTATACACAGACTCCAACAACGCAGCAGAATATGAAGCCCTGTTACATGGTCTCCGGATGGCAGTCTCCATGGGCATTCAACGCCTGGAGGTGCGTGGGGATTCGAACCTCGCAACATCTTAAATAAATGGAGACTTCGACGGCAAGGATCCGAAAATGGCGGCCTACCGCAACACCGTCCTCAAGATGTCAGCTCGGTTCAAGGGGCTCGAATTCCACCATGTGGTCCGGGAAAACAACCAAGCGGCGGATATCCTCGCCCGCATCGGCGCTAAGCGCGACCCTGTCCCACCTAATATCTTCTTGGAAAGGCTGTTTAAGCCATCCGTGGTATGGGAAGGAGAGACCGGTAACAATAGTCCAGACCCGGCAACAAAGCCAGATCCCGAACACTCTGACGTAATCGGAGGCTCTGCCACCAAAATAACACGTTCGGCCCACATGATTATGGTTGTCATCGCCCCGTGGACAGAACCTTCTTGGCTTACCTAACTAGGCAAGAACTCCCCGAGGACCCAAACGAGGCATGTTGCATTGTGCGGCGGTCTAAAGCCTACAAGGTCCACGAGGGAGAGTTTTATAAGAAAAGCTCTACCGAAGTACTTCAAAGGTGCATCTCCGAAGAGGAAGGACGGCAACTATTGGCAGAAATTCATGCTGGACTTGGCGGCCATCACGCCGCAGCACGGGCCCTTGTAAGCAAGGCCTTCCGTACAGGCTTTTACTGGCCGACGGCCCGAGCAGACGCACAGGACCTCGTCCAACATTGCGTCGGTTGCCAGCTTTTTGCAAACCAAAGCCATATGCCACTTACCGCTCTCCAAACAATCCCCATTACTTGGCCCTTCGCGGTCTGGGGGCTAGATATGGTCGGACCCCTTAAAGGAGGAAGCCATAAGAAAAAGTACCTATTGGTCATGGTGGATAAATTTACCAAATGGATAGAAGCCAAACCAGTTAAAACGGCCGAATCCGGACCGGTGATAGACTTCGTATCCGGGGTTGTACACCATTACGGCGTCCCCCATAGCATCATCACCGATAACGGCTCAAACTTTACAGTCGACGAGGTAAGAACTTGGTGCGGCAACATGGGCATTAAGCTCGATTATGCCTCCGTCTATCACCCCCAAACAAACGGTCAGGTCGAACGGGCAAATGGTCTTATCATGAGTGGCATTAAACCCAGATTAGTGCGATCCTTAAAGGAATCAGATACGCACTGGGTAGAGGAGCCCGACTCCGTACTATGGGGGCTGCGGACAACACCGAATCGCACTACCGGATACACACCATTTTTCATGGTGTACGGTGCAGAGGCGATACTGCCCTGCGACATCATTCATGACTCACCTCGAGTGCGCATGTACGAAGAGAAAGAAGCCGAGCTTGATCGGCTGGACAGTTTGGACGCCTTGGAGGAGGAGCGTGGCGTGGCAAAAGCCCGTTCCGCATTCTATCAGCAACAGGCTCGACGGTATCAAAGTAGAGAAGTACGGGCCAAAACTTATAATGTTGGCGAACTAGTTCTACGCCTACCAGAGAAGAAAAAGAACAAACTCGAGCCCAAATGGGAAGGTCCCTTCATTATTGACAAAGTTCTGACCGGTGGAGCGTACCGTCTGCGGGATGCATCAGACAATCGACTCGAGCCAAACCCATGGACGCGGCTAGACTCCGAAGGTTTTACGCCTAGTGCCGGACTCTCTGTTTGTCTCCTTACCTCCGTCAATTCTTTATATATCTGTTATCTGTCTTTTCTTTCTTTCTTTTCTCCTTTTTTCACGGCCTTAAGAGGTTAAAATGTGTCCTGACTACACAATCTTGACGCGCTAGGCGTGCTCATTATACCTGGGGGCTTCTTATACAGAAGCTTAATATAACTATGTTCCGGGCTCTATGCCCCCTGCTGATACGTCTCCAACGTATCTATAATTTTTGATTGCTCCATGCTATATTATCTACTGTTTTCGACCATATTGGGCTTTATTTTCCACTTTTATATTACTTTTGGGACTAACCTATTAAACGAAGGCCCAACCCAGAATTGTTGTTTTTTGCCTATTTCGGTGTTTCGAAGAAACGGAATATCAAACGGAGTCCAAACGGAATGAAACCTTCGGGAACGTGATTTTCTCACCGAACATGATCCAGGAGACTTGGACCCCATGTCAAGAAAGAAGGGAGGTGGCCACGAGGGTGGGGGCACGCCCACCCCCCTAGGGCGCGCCCCCTGCCTCGTGGGCCCCCCGTTGCTCCATCGATGTACTCCTTCCTCGTACCCCCAAACGATCAGATACGGAGCCAAAAACCTAATTCCACCGCCGCAACTTTCTGTATCCACAAGATCCCATCTTGGGGCCTGTTCGAGCTCATGAAGGGGAATCCACCATGGAGGGCGTCTACATCATCATCATAGCCCCTCCGATGAAGTGTGAGTAGTTTACCTCAGACCTTCGGGCCCATAGTTAGTAGCTAGATGGCTTATTCTCTCTTTTTAGATCTCAATACAATGTTCTCCCCCTCTCTCGTGGAGATCTACACTACAAAAAAAGACACATCCGTGACATTTTGGGCCGAACGAATTTTTTTCTGTCATACATATGACACTTCTATGGCGATAATTGTGACAAAACCGGTATCATCATAGATGTGGTGGGCTCCTACTTCTATGACAAAAATCATGACAGAAAATGGGCTTTTTGTCTGGGCGGGCGGAGACGCAGCTGCATGACATTCTTTGGGCCGTCCATGACGGAAAAACCGTGGTAGAAGCGAGGGGAGGAAAATTTCGGGAGTTCCGATTACGGTGGGAGGTCGGGGGGAAGCGATGCGCGCTTTCTCGTCGACACGACGCGGCGTGTGTGCGGCGTTGGATATAACTGAACCCGGCGAGGAGTTGGGCTCTAATCGAACCCAGTGATTACCACCGCGAGCTACGCGCATCGAACCCGGCGATCGATCGATGGCTGTTAATCGAACCCGATCGGCGATTCGCCGCTGCTGCTGCTAATGAAGCCGATCGATCTGCCTCTGGATGAGCAAAGTGGCGTTGCGGGGGGGGGGTTGGATGAGCAGTTCCGGTGGGGGTGGATGAACAGGACCCGTGGTGTTGCCTCTGGATGAACAGGACCCCGATCGTTCGAGCCGGTTGGGGCTGGATGACTAGGACCCCGTGGAGGGCTGGATGAACAGGACCACCCCGTGGAGGGCAGGATAAACAGTTTACGGTGGAGGGGTGCCCATGGAGGGGTGGTTGAACAGGACCCGTGGTGTGGAGCGCTGGATGAGCGATGAGCGGTGGAGGGTGCCCGTGGAGGGTGGTTGAACAGGACCCGTGGTGTGGAGGGCTGGATGAGCAGTGAGCGGTGGAGGGGTGGTTGAGCATGAGCCGGTGGAGTAGCGCGATGGAGGCTGGATGAGCAGGAGCCCATGGAGGTGGAGGAGGTCGACGGTGGATGAGCAGAGCTCGTGGAGGTGGAGGGGTCGACGGTGGAGATGAACAGTATCCCGTTGTAGGACCATTAGAAGAGGTGTCTAGAGGGGGGGGGGGTGATTAGACACTAAGTACCAAAGTTGCAGTTTTTAACTTCTTTAGGTTTAAGTGGAGTTTAGGCACAAGTTTAACATTCATAATACATAACAAGCAAGCATGCAAAGAGTATACGAGCAGTGGAATGTAAAGCATGCAACTTGCAAGAATGTAAAGGGAAGGGTTTTGGAGGATTCAAACACAATTGGAGACACTGATGTTTTTGGCGTGGTTCCGATAGGTGGTGCTATCGTACATCCACGTTGATGGAGACTTCAACCCACGAAGGGTAACGGTTGCGCGAGTCCACGGAGGGCTCCACCCACGAAGGGTCCATGAAGAAGCAACCTTGTCTATCCCACCATGGCCGTCACCCACGAAGGACTTGCCTCACTAGCGGTAGATCTTCACGAAGTAGGCGATCTCCTTGCCCTTACAAACTCCTTGGTTCAACTCCACAATCTTGTCGGAGGATCCCAAGTGACACCTAGCCAATCTAGGAGACACCACTCTCCAAGAAGTAACAAAAGGTGTGTTGATGATGAACTCCTTGCTCTTGTGCTTCAAATGATAGTCTCCCCAACACTCAACTCTCTCTCTCACAGGATTTGGATTTGGTGGAAAGAAGATTTGAATGTAAAGCAACTTGGGAAAGGCTAGAGATCAAGATTCATATGATAGGAATGGAATATCTTGGTCTCAACACATGAGTAGGTGGTTCTCTCTCAGAACTGGTAAGTTGGAAGTGTAGGCTCGTTCTGATGGCTCTCTCCACAAATGAAGAGGAGGTGGAGGGGTATATATAGCCTCCACCACAAAATCTAACCGTTACACACAATTTACCAAACTCGGTGGGACCGAATCAACAAACTCGGTCGGACCGATTTAGCAAATCTAGTGACTGTTAGGATTTTCGGTGGGACCGACATGCAACTCAGTAGGACCGATATGGTTAGGGTTAGGGCATAACGTAATCTCGGTGAGACCGATTACACAAACTCGGTGAGACCGATTTTGGTAATTAGCTAACCAGAGAGTTGGTCAGGCAACTCGGTGGGACCGATTACTCAAACTCGGTGGGTCCGATTTGGGTAATAAGTTAACCAGAGAGTTTGCATTGTAATCTCGGTAGTACCGATTGCTCAAACTCGGTGAGACCGATTTGATAATGGACATACACAGAGAGATTTCAATCCCATCTCGGTGAGACCGATTTGCCTAGGGTGTGTGGTAGTGTCTAAGGCATCTGAACTCGGTGGCGCCGGATAGAAAGAATCGGTGGGGCCGAGTTTGACTTTTAGGTTTAGGTCATATGTGTGGAAGTGGGAAAGTAGTTGAGGGTTTTGGAGCATATCACTAAGCACTGTGAAGCAAGAAACTCATTAAGAAACACCTCATCCCTCCTTGATAGTATTGGCTTTTCCTATAGACTCAATGTGATCTTGGATCACTAAAATATAAAATGAAGAGTCTTGAGCTTGAAGCTTGAGCCAATCCTTTGTCCTTAGCATCTTGAAGGAGTTCCCACATCCTTTAGTCCATGCCACTCCATTGTTGAACTTATCTGAAACATACTAGATAAAAGTGTTAGTCCAACAAGAGATATGTTGACATTAATTACCAAAACCACCTAGGGAGAACTTTTGCTTTCAATCTCCCCCTTTTTGGTAATTGATGGCAACATACATCAAAGCTTTAGATAAAGATATAGAGAATAGCAAGTAAAGCTTTGGAAAAACATGTAACAAGCATAGGCTCCCCCTAGATGTATGTTATCATGTGAATATGGAATATAGAAGCATTTGAGAGCATAACCATGACAGAGTAGGCAATGTGTTACATGTATCTTGGCCATATGCATCAGAGCAAAGAATATTAAGAAAGATACCTTCGTGCCCATGAGTCCTTCTTGCAAACAGTATGTACATCAACAAGAATTCCTCATACACATGAATGTGATGCATATACTTAACTTGTAGTCTTGAGTTGGCTTAGGATGAAATGAATCTTCGTAAACAGGGTTAGATAACACACGTACATCTACTAGCCACAAGAATACCAAGACTGGGATGACATGTAGAGAGTGAGTACTAAGTACCACATTGGATTAGACATGTCCCCAAGAGTAAAGATATGCAATGAATTTTAAATGATTTCTTTCCCTTAGATGTCTTGCTCCCCCTGTATCTAGCATGGGATATTGGGAGAAGATAGGGAACAGAAAATTAGAGCTCAAAGAAAAAATGAACAGAGCTGATGCAAATAAGCGCATATGAACATGTCTTTCCCTTCAAGAAGACATGTGGCATCTCTCCTCTTGAACACCAAGCATCTGGGATCCTTGAGAAAATACTTTCTACCTGAGTATTCTCTCCCCCTGGAGATCTCTCTCTCCCCCTATGGAGGTGATAAGTTTTGATGTGATCTCTCTAAGTGATAAGCTTTGATGTGTTCTCTCTCTCCCCCTTTGACATCAATTTCCAAGAAGGGTTTGATCCTTGAGTCACAGCACAAAGCATGTATAAAAATGTGATGCATGTAGAGGACAAGATTCATTGAGTGGAGCTGGATCAGAAGAAACACAGAACAAGTGGCAAACTCTCTTTCCTGTTGTGAAATCGGTGGCACCGAGTGGTATGCTTCAGTTGTACCGAAAAGAGTCGGTTGGATCGAAAACAACAAATCGGTGAAACCGAGTTCATCGCAGGAAAAACAATTGTCACCTCATCTCACTAGACTAGTAAGATTTCACAAAGATTTGCAAGGAATTTACTGAATGATATGCAATGAATTGGATGCGGACAATGCAGAGCAAACAGAAAGAAATGAAAGATATCAAGATGAAGTTTTTTTTTCTTTTTTTTGAAAGGGGAAACAAATATGCGTGAGACAAATGCAAAAAACACAGAAAAGAACACAAGAGAACTTCATCTAGAGATGGTCGGCGACAATGTCACCTATGTTAGAGTATATTGACTTAGGAGTCAAGTGAGATCACTTGATCATAGGTCATACTCATCGTTTAAGCTTAAAATGGGGTTGCCATTTTTCGTTTAAGCATCTTGATGTATTCACATCTTGTCGAGTTGCTTTAGCTTATGACTTGGAGTAAAGCTTCTCTAAGATGGAATAACATACCTTGGTTGGTGGTGTTGACCATGTAGTTGAACTTGTGTGGGTTGCTCAAGGTTGATGTAGCTCATCATGAGTAAGGAGCACCACTCGGAATGGGAGTCCATCTACCTACATGGGTTAGTTCTTGCAAGGAAGAGCACTTGTGTATCCAAAATGACAAGCATGAAACTCAAACATAGAATTTGTCAAAGGATATGTTTGAATGGTCTCGTGCTTCCTTGTCTTCAACCACCATAGTGTAGAGACTTGGTGATGTAGGGATTGCTCAAGATGTGAGTAGATTACAATCTCATGGAATTTGATTCAACCAAGTACCTACATGGGTTAGATAACATGCAAGATGCAAATATATCCAAGACATAAGATTTTCATCATAAGAGAAATATCATGGATTAGTTATAAGCTCAAGTCTTGCATGTATTCAATGGAGTTTCTACTCCAAGTTTGAAGCATCAATGATGTTCAATTCTCCTCTTAACCTGCAAAACACTTTCTCATCAAGAGGTTTAGTGAATATATCTGCTAATTGCTTTTCGGTGCGAACATGCTTAAGATTAATGTCACCCTTAGCAACATGATCTCGAATGAAATTATGACGAACTTCAATATGCTTAGTTCGAGAATGTTGTACGGGATTATGACCAATTTTGATAGCACTTTCATTATCATAAAGCAATGGAACATGTTTCACATATATCCCATAATCTTTAAGAGTTTGGGTCAAAGTAATTGAGCACAACATGAACCAGCGATAATGTACTCTGCTTCGGCGGTAGATAAGGATACCGAGTTTTGTTTCTTGGAGGACCAAGACACAAGCGATCTACCAAGAAATTGACAAGTTCCCGAAGTGGACTTTCTATCAACCTTGTCTCCGACATAGTCCGAGTCGGAGTAGCCAACAAGATTGAAAGAGGCCCTCTTAGGATACCAAATGCTAAAATTTGGTGTATGAATTAAGTATCTCACTATCCTTTTATGGCCTTAAGATGACATTCTTTAGGAGCAGCTTGATATCGTGCACACATGCACACACTTAGCATAATATCGGGACATGAAGCACATAGATATAACAATGATCCAATCATAGAGCAATAAACCTTTTGATCAACCGGTTTACCATCTTTGGTCAAGTCAAGATGTCCACTAGTAGGCATGGGTGTAGACATACCTTTGCACTCTTGCATATTGAACTTCTTGAATAAGTCCTTAGTGTACTTCGTTTGAGAGACAAAAGTACCTTCCTTAGTTTGCTTGATTTGCAACCCAAGAAAGAACTTGAGCTCACTCATCATTGACATCTCAAACTTCTCCGACATTAGCTTTCCAAACTTTTCACTAAAATGAGGGTTAGTTGATCCAAATATGATATCATCAACATAAATTTGGCATACAAATAGTTCTCCATTAACCCTTTTAGTAAAAAGTGTGGAATCAATTTTCCCAATTTCAAAGCCTTTTTCAATAAGGAACTTGGTCAAGCATTTATACCACGCTCTAGGAGCTTGTTTAAGACCATAAAGGGCTTTGTGAAGTTTGTAAACATGATTTGGTTTCTTAGGATTGACAAAGACGGGAGGTTGTTTAACATAAACTTCCTCCTCTATTTCACCATTTAGAAAAGCACTTTTAATGTCCATTTGGTACAAGGTGATATCATGGTGATTAGAATAGGCAAGTAAGATGTGAATGGACTCAAGTCTAGCAACGGGAGCGTAAGTCTCACCATAGTCCATACCTTCGACTTGTGTGTAGCCTTGGGCGACGAGACGTGCTTTGTTGCGAACTACTTGTCCATCTTCATCTTGCTTGTTGCGAAACACACATTTGGTACCGATGATGTTGTGGTTGTTGTCGGGCTTCTCAACCAATTTCCAAACTTGGTTTCTTTCAAAGTTGTGTAGCTCTTCATGCATAGCATTTATCCAATCCGGATCTTCCAATGCTTCTTCGACCTTCATAGGTTCAATGCTAGAGATGAAAGAATAGTTTTCACAAAAGTTAGCTAAACGAGTTTTAGAGCGAGTGATTCTCCCGGTTTGAATATCATTGTAGATTTGCTCGACGGGATGGTCTTTAGCAATTCTTGCTCGAACTCGTGAAAGCTTTTGCTTGGTTCTTGGTTGAACTTCTTCTTCATCTTGTTCTTCTTCTTGGCCTTCTTCATTGTTGGCGTTGTCGTTCTCTTGTCGTGGTGGAGAAGGAGGTTGTTGGCGTTCATCTAGATGCACTTCCTCGTTTTCTTCATCTTGGTGAGTCCCACTCGTGGATGCTTCCATATCAACTCTTGGTTCACCTTGTCGTGAAGTAGAAGCTTCCACTTGGACGGACGAGGTACTCTCCTTCACCTCCGTTGGACGGACCTTGCTAATAGACAAGTCTTGGATTGCTTCCGAAGGATCTTTGTCTCCTACATCAATTGGCAATTGCTCTACTTGCGAGCCGTTAGATTCATCAAACTTCACATCTACCGTCTCTTCAACCTTTCGGGTGAAATTGTTGTAGACACGGTATGTGTGAGAGTTTGAGCCATAACCTAGTAGGAAACCTTCATGGGACTTAGGAGCAAATTTTGAACGACGATGCTTATCAAGAATGTAGCACTTTGAGTCAAATACTCGAAAGTATCCAACTTGGGGTTTGTTACCGGTGAGGAGCTCGTATGCCGTCTTGCCGAGTAGCTTGTGAAGATACAAGCGATTTGTTGCATGACAAGCTGTCTCAACCGCTTCTGCCCAAAAATGCTTCGGCGTCTTGTACTCATCAAGCATCGTTCTCGCCATTTCGATGAGCATTCGGCTCTTCCTCTCAACAACTCCATTTTGTTGAGGTGTGTACGTAGCCGAGAACTCGTGTGAAATCCCTTCTTCGTCAAGAAAGGTGTCCACATTTGCGTTCTTGAACTCCATTCCGTTGTTGCTGCGAACCTTCTTGATCTTCACTTCAAATTGATTTTGGGCCTTCCTGGCGAAGTTTTTGAAGATCTTTTGGACCTGCGATTTATCATCGAGAAAGAATACCCACATAAATCTTGAAAAATCATCAACTATAACTAGACCAAAAGAATTTCCACCGAGACTCTTGTAGGCGTTGGGACCAAAGAGATCCATGTGAAGTAGCTCGAGTGGCCTCCTTGTGGTCATGATGTTCTTCACGGGATGCCTTCCTCCAACCTGTTTGCCTTCTTGACAAGCACTGCAAAGTCTATCCTTATCAAATATGACATCGTTAACACCAAGGATATGATTCCCTTTAATAAGCTTGTCAAGGTTTCTCATGCCAACGTGACCTAGTCGTCTATGCCATAACCAACCTTTTGAGGATTTAGCAATGAAGCAAGTTTTAGGTTGTGCCTTTTTAGAGAAATCAACAATGTAAAGATCACCTCTACTTATACCGGTAAAGACCATTTTATGATTGTCTCGACAGAACACTTGGCAATCTACTTCAGTAAATAGAACATTGAGACCAAAATCAGCAAGTCTAGATACTGAAAGTAAGTTGTAACCAAGAGATTCAACGAGCATAACATTCTGAATGGAGCTATCATGTGAGATGGCCACCTTACCAAGGCCAACCACCTTACCCTTTGAGCTGTCACCGAAAGTGACGTACTTTCGAGGACTATCATTTTTAGCAAGCTCACGAAACATGTCTTTATCTCCGGTCATGTGATCGGTACATCCACTGTCAAGAACCCATTCCTTTCCTCCTGACACATATCCCTGAAGATTTGCCATAAGACTAAAATTTCTCATTGCATCGTCAAGATCGAAGTCACTATCATCATCCTCATCATAGTATCCATGTTCAACATCGTCATGTGGTGGATCAAGTCCTAGAGAGGGTAATTCGTTAGAGTGATTTTGATGATAATCTTGCTTATGAATTCTTATAGCTTCGGAAATAATATCACTAATAATTCCAACATCTCCTTTGGCAAAAGCATAAGATTTGTAAGCTCAAATAGACGATCACCAAACATAGGATGACTAGAATTCATCTTACTCAAGGCAATAGACTTATGGAGAATTTCACCTAGATTTTTCAAGGAATAATTTGGAAAGCGTTCCTCAAGAAATTTCCATATAGTGTAAGCACACTCAAGAGTAGGCAAGATTCCAATTAAGTTTCTAGGCAAGCCTCTAGTGATGAGATTAACAGTTATAAGATTCCTAGTCATGTCAATAGATTCATCAAGGGTAGGATGCATAGGATCAACACAAGGTGCACAAGGGCTATCAATGTACTTGTTCAAATGATATTGATTGAAAATTACAAGCATCTCATATTTCCACTCATGAAAATACTCTCCATCAAGAATAGGCACTCTATGTCTAAGACTCCCCAAAGTAGACTCATCCATCTTCCTCCAATGGTGATTAAACCAAGGCAATGGAGACCAATGCTCTGATACCACTTGTAGGACCTTGAGAAGAGGTGTCTAGAGGGGGGGGGTGATTAGACACTAAGTACCAAAGTTGCAGTTTTTAACTTCTTTAGGTTTAAGTGGAGTTTAGGCACAAGTTTAACATTCATAAAACATAAAAAGCAAGCATGCAAAGAGTATACGAGCAGCGGAATGTAAAGCATGCAACTTGCAAGAATGTAAAGGAAGGGTTTTGGAGGATTCAAACGCAATTGGAACACGGATGTTTTTGGCGTGGTTCCGATAGGTGGTGCTATCGTACATCCACGTTGATGGAGACTTCAACCCACGAAGGGTAACGGTTCTTGTGAGTCCACGGAGGGCTCCACCCTTGAAGGGTCCACGAAGAAGCAACCTTGTCTATCCCACCATGGCTGTCGCCCACGAAGGACTTGCCTCACTAGCGGTAGATCTTCACGAAGTAGGCGATCTCCTTTCCCTTACAAACTCCTTGGTTCAACTCCACAATCTTGTCGGAGGCTCCCAAGTGACACCTAGCCAATCTAGGAGACACCACTCTCCAAGAAGTAACAAATGGTGTGTTGATGATGAACTCCTTGCTCTTGTGCTTCAAATGATAGTCTCCCCAACACTCAACTCTCTCTCTCTCTCTCACAGGATTTGGATTTTGTGGAAACAAGATTTGAGTGGAAAGCAACTTGGGGAAGGCTAGAGATCAAGATTCATATGATAGGAATGGAATATCTTGGTCTCAACACATGATAGGTGTTTCTCTCTCAGAACTGGTAAGTTGGAAGTGTAGGCTCGTTCTGATGGCTCTCTCCACGAATGAAGAGGAGGTGGAGGGGTATATATAGCCTCCACCACAAAATCTAACCATTACACACAATTTACCAAACTCGGTGGGACTGAATCAACAAACTCGGTCGGACCGATTTAGCAAATCTAGTGACCGTTAGGAGTTTCGGTGGGACCGACATGCAACTCGGTAGGACCGATATGGTTAGGGTTAGGGCATAACGTAATCTCGGTGAGACCGATTACACAAACTCGGTGAGAACGATTTTGGTAATTAGCTAACCAGAGAGTTGGTCAGGCAAACTCGATGGGACCGATTACTCAAACTCGGTGGGTCCGATTTTGGTAATAAGTTAACCAGAGAGTTTGCATTGTAATCAGGGTAGTACCGATTGCTCAAACTCGGTGAGACCGATTTGATAATGGACATACACAGAGAGATTGCAATCCCATCTCGGTGAGACCGAGATCCCTATCGGTGAGACAGATTTGCCTAGGGTTTGTGGTAGTCGCTAAGACATCTGAACTCGGTGGCGCCGGATAGAAAGAATCGGTGAGGCCGAGTTTGACTTTTAGGTTTAGGTCATATGTGTGGAAGTGGGAAAGTAGTTGAGGGTTTTGGAGCATATCACTAAGCACTGTGAAGCAAGAAACTCATTAAGCAACACCTCGTCCCTCCTTGATAGTATTGGCTTTTCCTATAGACTCAATGTGATCTTGGATCACTAAAATATAAAATGAAGAGTCTTGAGCTTGAAGCTTGAGCCAATCCTTTGTCCTTAGCATCTTTAAGGAGTTCCCACATCCTTTAGTCCATGCCACTCCATTGTTGAACTTATCTGAAACATACTAGATAAAAGTGTTAGTCCAACAAGAGATATGTTGACATTAATTACCAAAACCACCTAGGGAGCACTTGTGCTTTCACCCGTGGATTCCCGTTTTGCGGTATGCCACACCCCTCCCGATGAACCGGACCCCCGTTTCGACCGTAGCGCTCCCACACAAGTCACTTTCCTCCGTTTTGCGGTACGCCACACCCCTCCCGATAAACAGGACCCCCGTTTCGACCGTAGGAGGTCCGTTTCCTCCGTTTTGCGATATGCCACACCCCTCCCGATCAACAGGACCCCCATTTCGACCGTAGGAGGTCCGTTTCCTCCGTTCTGCGATACGCCAGGCCTCGTTTCCATCGCCTCTTCCATCCAAGCCCTCCTAATGAACACGACCATGCATTCTGTTCTGACCCAGCCGTGTTGCCTCCCGATGAACACGACGCATTCCGTTGCCTCCCCATGAACACGACGACCATGTTGTTTCTCCGTTCCGGCCCAGCCATGTACACGAGCCCTCGCCGTACATATGCGCGAGTAGGCGTTCGAGACCCCGCCTGTATGTACACATACGTGGCCGTATTTTCTTTCTTGCACCCTGGCCGCTGTACGTACGTGTACATGCTACGTGCGCGTCTCTACTACGGCACGTGCGTGCCTCTACATCGACCAGTATATATTTACCTACACGTTCATGACCAGAATGACAACGCTACGTACGCTTCGACCAGGTGGGTCCCGACTGTCACGCACTTCCTTGCGTGCGAAGATGTAGCTGGTGGGTCCCAGCAGTCAGGGGGGCGAATCGTTTTGGTTTTTTGCCCAGACGCACTTCCTTGCGTGCGAAGGTGTAGCTGGTGGGTCCCAGCAGTCAGGGGGGAAACGTTTTTTTCGCGAAATACGGTGGCCCGTCCGGTGGGTCCCCGCTGTCAGGTGGAGGAATAATTATTTTGCACGTAATAAGGAGGCACTTCCTTGCTGCGGCCGTGGACCGAGCTGTCAGCCTCTCCACGTACAGTCCACGTTCGATGGAAGTCGTTCCTTGACCACGTTGACCACGCCACGCCGAGAGCACCAGGGTGGTGGACGACGGCGAGGCCTAGGAAGGGATCGACACGGAGGCAAGGAAGACTCGGCAGTTGTTTCCCACGCAGAGGGGAGTACGACTGTACAAGGGTTTACTGGTTCTTCTGCCGTCGCCAGAGAATAACAGTAGGTGTGGGTGAGTAGAGGGATGGCTAGGCCAGCGATTGTAGTACGGTGGGGCGATGAGGCTCTGCTGGCAAAGACAGCCTGGCGGGCGGGAGGAGGGAGCAGCAGTCCCGCCGGCGCTTGTTTGAGCCATTTGGAGCAGAAGAGCAGAGATTGAAAAAAGACGACGGCCGTTGGATGGACATCCAACGATCCACCGCTGTCGTCAACCTTTTTAGGAAAGCCTCAAATCTGTGGAAAGCATACAGCCCATCTGCCATTATTTCTAATCATTTTCAGCCCATTTGCTAATTCTTGAGGTTTTTTTTGGAGCCCATATTCTTTTTGTTAGCATTACAGCCCAAATTGTGGCCACGGTTAAAAAATTATATGAAATTTTGCATATTTCGGTGCGGTCCAAACTGTTTTTAATCCCGAAATTTCGACTCACATTCAAACTGATTTTAAAAATAAATGTATATCAATATAAAATCCAACAAATTCTCCACGCATAAAAATTAATGTAATTTAAAATCTTGAAATGAAAAAAAAGATATTTGAAACTAATTGCCGGTTTGATGTGTTTTAAAAATGTACAACCCATTTCTCATTACTGATGGGCCATTTTCTAGGCCAGCCGAATGAAAGCTCTCCTCATCTTGAAAGATTTGCAGCCCAACAGGCCTGACAAAGTGACTTGCTTGGCAAATCACAAAAAAACTGGGCTGTGGCCGTGGACCCAGCTGTCAGCCTCTCCACGTACAGTACTCTTCCGATGGAAGTCATTCCTTGACCACGTTGACCACGCCACGCGGAGAGCACCACGGTGGTGGACGACGGCGAGGCCTAGGAAGGGGACGACGCGGAGCCGGGGAAGACGTGGCAGTGGAAGCCCGCGCGGACAGGAGTACGAGGGTTCACTGGTTCGACTGCGGTGTGAGGTTACCGTCGCCGCAGGGCCTTGCCAGCGGTGGGAATAGTAGGGGCGGTGAGGCCTCCACGGCACCACAACCGGCAACGAGAGGCAAGAGCATGCGGCATGACCGGCGCTGCTTTGGGCGGCTGGAGCAAGAAGACGAGAGGTTGAAGAAGCACTACGGCCGTTGGATGGACATCGTACGGTCACTGGAGCTAGAATCGTTCATATTGACTAAAGTTGACAAAGGCCCCCGTCCCAGTCAACTTAGTAGGCACACAAGTCAGCCTCCCACCATGGTGAGTCCCAGCTAGCAGGGGGAGTATTCATTTTTTTGTGCGTAATAAGGAGGCACTTCCGGTGGGTCTGAGGTGACAGCGGGGGGAACGTTTTTTCGCAAAATACGCTGGCCCGTCCGGTGGGTCCGAGCAGTCAGGGGGGAAATGTTTTTTTCGCGAAATAAGGTGGCCCGTCCGGTGGGTCCCTGCCAGAAGGTGGAGGAATAATTATTTTGCGGCGTAATAAGGAGGACTTCCTTGCAGCCGCTGGACCCGGTATCAGCCTCTACACGTCTGATACTTTTCGATGGAAGTCGGTCGTTGACCATGTTGACCACGCTTGGCGCCGAGAGCACCAGGCGGTGGTGCGGACGACGGCGAGGCCTAGGAAGGGGCGACACGGAGCCGGGAAGACGCAGCAGTGGAAGCCAGCGCGAGAGAGAGTACGAGGTTCACTGGTTCGGCTGCGGTGTGAGGCTGCCGTCGCCGCAGAACAACAGGGGTGTGGGTGAGTGGAGGGATGGCACGGCCAGCGGTGGGAGTAGTATGGGGCGGTGAGGCCTCGCGGCAGAGACTGCCGCCACGGAAGGCAGGAGGAAGGCGGCACGACCGACGCTGCTTTGGGCGGCTGGACCAAGAAGACCAGAAGTTGAAGAAGCACTACGGTCGTTGGATGGACATCGTATGGTCACTTAAGCTAGAAACGTTTATTATTGACTAAGTTGACAAAGCCATTGGTACGCTCCAACTTAGTAGGCCCACAGGTCAGCCTCCGAAACGGTGCGCCCCAGTTGTCAGGGGGAGGAATCATTTTTTGGGCTGCCGAAGCTAAGAATATCCGAGATTGAAGAAGAAGCACGACATCTGTTGGATAGACATCCAACGGCCACTGCTGCTAGAACCGTGTGTTGACTATAATAAGTTGGCAAAGCCTTGCATACGCGTCAACTTATTTTTTTAGGGGACGCGTCACCTAGTAGGCCCACAAGTGTGTGGCAGAGAACTTATAGCCCATTTACGTTTTGTAAGAATGTACATCCCATTTTGGAATTCTAATGGAATTTACAACAGCCCATTTACAGTTTCTTAAAAGTACAACCCATTTTCTATCTAGGACAAAAATTTCAACCAACCGTTGAAGACAGAGTTCAATAAAATTTCCCACATTTTGATGGGCTCCGAAATATTTTTATCCCGAAATTTCTAGTCAGATTAAATATAAATTTGTATTACGTAAAATCTAACGAAACATTCATGCTACAAGAACAATGAAAATTTAAGATTTTCAAAATCCATAAATAATATTTTATAAACTAATTTCGTGTTTGGTGCATTTTTTATAGTTACTGCCCAGTTTTTATAATTACATCCCATTTATTATTTTTAAAGCCCATTTTCCTGTTAAGCCTAATGCATCCCTCCTAGGAAAGATTTGCATCCCATCGGGCGGAGAATAACAAGTTGACCTTGCCTGGGTATTCCTCAAAAAGACGTATAGCTGGGCTAGCCATTTTCATCTTGAAAAAATTAGTATCTAGGATGGATATCGGCACTGGGCTAGACAGGCCACAGCCCGCCGATTAATACCCTGCTCTCCTCTCGAACAACAACGAAATCATTGCCAAGAAAAACTCTGCAGTGCTCACGCCTCAAAAACACAAATACTGCTCGAGCTGCTTGGTCCCAGCTGTCGGCCGCACCTTGTGCAATTCTCTCGTTTATATTGACTACATAGGTTGACAATGGTGTGGGACTGTGATGTCAGGAAACCAGGAGAAAGCAAAAAAATATATAGTTGTCCATAATAAGGAGGCACTTGCGTACGTACGGCTATGGCCCTAGTGGGTCCCTAGTATCATCCAGTCAAAATAAAGTCATCTCCTGAATCCTCATGTTCGTTGACGATGTTAACAATGCTCGGCGCCACGGCGAGCGCAACAACTCGAAGGACAACGGAGAGGGCCTCGCGGGCCCTACGGATGGTCTGATACAGCGCCCTCTACTCATTCAGGAAGCCAGGATCATCGGACACCTATGAGCACCTTTGGGAAACTGAGACGTCATGAAACGGTAAGGCCGCGCTTGGGAGCTCTAGTTTATTTCAAACCTGTATTAACATACAAGTGTAATTTACTCGTCATCAAAAACAACGCGTAAAATACAGGCGTAATGAAACCGAGGGCCCGAGGTCTGTAAGTAAAACCGGCGGGTTACACGTGTAATTTGAGAGACCAGTGTATATTTTACGAGCACTGCTATATGGACGACATTACCAGACGATACATGCACGACGTGCGTATCATGCCATCCATGGGCAAGGCCGAAACAGCAGCTAACGGCTGGATTAGCAATCGTCCGAGTGTCGTTCAACGTTTTTATCGTGTGTCAAGTACTTCCGATATTTTACTAGTCGAAATCGACCAACCAAGCGCCTTCGCCCGAGACCATCTGCTTTAATTTACAAGCGTCAGTTTTACAAGCGGTTTTGGTTGGAAAACGATGATCCAATCACGGCCTAATATCATGAGTTGGTCGGAAAATCATATGGTTTCACGTCTAACCTACCCGACTTGTCGTATAGGCTATGAATGAAACATCAGACGATGAACTTCTTAAGCACGGAAACAAAAAAAGAGGATGATCTTCTTAACAAGCAAATCACTGGCATTAGATCGACATGCAAAACAATACGAGGCATTATTCTCAGGAGGCACGGTGAACAGCTTGTGATGCCGCATGCCACAACATTCCAAGCTCAATACACAAGGCCTGGCATTACATAGACAATATTCAGAACAAACTCTTAACACAGGAATATCTCAGCAGAGTAACTATTTACTTCTAAACTGAACACAGGAATAGGAAAAACACTCGACGCTGCTCACAAACAAGGCGCCCCACTCAAAAATATCAAAAGCATGTCTTCCGCTAACATCAATGAGCAAATTTTGACAAGGTTTTCCAATTCCAATATATTAAACTAACATCTTCTTGCTAACATCAATGATTAAACTTTGACAAGCTTTTCCCATTCAAAATATGTAATGCCTATGATCGTGGAGTCCTGTCGCTTCTTGCTAACATCAATGATTAAACTTGGACAAGCTTTTCCCATTCAAAATATGTAATGCCTATGATCGTGGAGTCCTGCCAATGGTCTCTGCAGACTAGTCATGTCACCGGTGTCTAATATTTATAGCACCGGCTGTAGCAATGGAGGGATTCGGTGCCAAACTAAGAAAAGGTGAAATTGGCACCTCTTTTGGCCTACATAGTGGAAGGCCTAATATTCTGTAAAGCTTCTCGGTCATTCCTTATGTAATGTAGCGCAAACAATGACTGCTTCTTTCTGCAAAGTGGAACGACCAACTGGACCCAGTAATGCAGCAGTTTGCCTTGGACACATTGGCTCGTTTTGTGCAGTTGAACTAAAATCGAAGTCCGAATAAAACCGAGCTTTAATTTTGATATCCCTATAAGCAACAAAAGGTATAAGGGAAACAATTACTGAGAAATAACGGTTGATGACTTGTACTCCCAGAAGAAAAAACATCTATTGATCTACCTTATCTTAATGGGAAACAAAACAGGAGAGTAGAAATTCTCAATCAGTGTGATTCATTCATATTAACTGAGACATTATCTTAACAATGCCTTGTTTCACACTACTAGGGAAAAGCCTAGCAGCAGCGCTGGTTTTGCATTATTAGTAGCGCGGGGCGGCGCTACTAATAAGGCGCCATCTGACTAACGATATAGCGATGGGCTGGTGCCACCCGCTACTACTATGTCCTTTATTAGTAGCGTGGGTAAAAACCCGCGCTACTACTACCAGCGCGGGTTTTTTTTTGAATTTTTTCGAAAAAACATTTCGATTTTTTCCCTAATTTTCAAATTTCTGAATTATTTTAACCTCAAATCTCTAATCACCTCTCATTGCTGCTCAATTTAATCTCTAATCACCCCTCATCAATCCAAATCATCTAACTTCCCGGACGGTCACCCATCCTCTCACTACTCTAGCCTGAGCACGCTTAACTTCCGGGTTCTATTCTCCCTCGTTTCCAAGTCTGCACTTGTTGTTTTCCTGACAGTAGTAAGATGTCAATCCTATTAACCTCAGAAATTTAGCTTGAGCATGAAGTCACACATTTCACTATTTGAGTTTGAAACTATTGTTCGAAAAAATTAGTAACACTAATATTTCTTGAATAATTAGTTTGACCACAGTTTGGCCATAGTTTGACCAGATTTGACCAAAATTCACAAAAATAAAAATAATTATTTAGTAACACTAATATTCTAGAATAATTAGTTTGACCATTGTTTGACCACAGTTTGACCACACAGTTTGAAATTTTTTCAATTTTTTCCACTCTAGATCTTAAAAGCCCCGTAACTTTTTTTTCTGTTTGGTTTTTGAGGATTTTGAAAGTGTTTAACTTTTCGAGTAGATGATTTTTCATATAAAAACTTTTTCATCCGAGTTAGTATGCAAAAGTTATGCCCATTTTTACAAATTCTCGAGAGATTTTGCAAATAAAGTCGAAATTCATATTTGCAAATTTTCCCAACAACTAGACCACATATCACATGGGAAACTTATTTTCTTTTATTTTTTTGACATTTTCATCATTTTCTTTTATTTTTTTAAAAACTGAAAAGGCGATCCACTAGGGGGGTAGAGTTTGAAAATGGGACCTTTAGTAGTAGCGGTTTTTACCCCTCGCTACTACTATGGCACCACTTAGTAGTAGCAAGGGCTAAAACCAACGCTATCTGCTATCAAACTTAGTAGTAGCGAGGTTTTAAAACCCGCTACTACTATGGCATGTCCCGGGGCGCAGTAGAGACCGCTTAGTAGTAGCGAGGTTAAAACCCCGCCATCGCTATCAACTTAGTAGTAGCGAGGTTTAAAACCTGCGCTACTAGTAAGTAGCAGTAGCGAGGGTTTTTAACCCTCGCTACTAGTAACTTTCTGTGTATAGGATTTTCCCTAGTAGTGTCAAGATGTATAAAGAACGAAAAAGCAGATAAGTATCATTCCTAAAACAATGCGACTGATTCATTTTAACAGAGACATTATCTTAACAATACCTTGGTTAAACATGTAGAAAGAACTACAAAGCAGGATAGTACCATTTGTAAAACATTGTAAGTGCATGGCGATATATAATAACGAGAGACATTATCTGAACAATACATTTCTTAAACATGTACTCCGCCGATCCCTAACAGAAATGGTACTCCTGCCGATCCTAACAAGTGTTTGCAGTTTTGAACTAAGATTGAGAGTTAATTACGAGGAAGGTCGGTGCGACCATTCAAGACCAAGATTTGAAACAACTCGTGAGGAAGATCTCGGAGAGATCTCAACACATATATAAATCGGTCTCATTTGTGCAGTTCCACCAAAATTAAGCGAAGCAAAATGTCATAATAGCAACACGTTGAATAGATATCCCTATTTTAACAGAGGCAAAAAGGAATCAATTCTTGGCCAATAAGGAGGATGAAACATGCGCCACAAAAATGGTAATCCGCCAATCCCTAACAAGTGCTGCAGTTTTGAAATAAGATTCAGTAGTTAATTAATTCGAGAGTGGCATTGCTTAAATTTACCAAATGAATTAGATTAACGAAAGGCATAAACAGTTCCAGGGGAGAGGGCAACAACAACGATATGTGCTTCCATCTACTTATAAAGGGGTGATGCGAGTTTGTTGTAACAAAGCAAGAAGCATCATGTGCAGGTTGGTTCCATTTTTGTTCACTACTTAATGGGAAAAGACAACAATACAATAGCTTCAATTCAACATTTATTTAAAACAGTACCAATACAAGTAGCACAACATCTCAAAGCACCTTTGCACAATCATGTGGATGAAGGCCTGTCTTGACCTTTCATGAGGGCGAACAAGATAAAATACGAATCTGCCAACACGAATAGGAAATCCAATCTCGTTTTGTGCGGTTGCTCAAATCAATCAAAGTGTTGCGTGGCGAAGCAAAATGTCACAATAGCAACAAGTTGAATAGATATCCTGTATAAGCAGAGGCAAAAAAGGAATCAATTCTTGGCTAATAAAGGAGGATGAAACATGCGGCCACAAAAATGGTAATCCCGCCAATCCCTAACAAGTGTTGCAGTTATGAAATAAGATTCAGTAGTTAATTCTGAGAGTGGCATCAATTACTGGCTTATAAGGGGGGTGATGCTGAATTTGTTGTAACAAAGCAACAGGCATCATGTCTGGGTTGGTCCCATTTTTGTTCACTACTTAATGGGAAAAGACAGCAATACAATAGCTTCAATTCATCATTTATTTAAAATAGTACCAATAAAAGTAGCACAGCATCTAAAAGCACACTGCACAATCATGTGGATGAAGGCCTGTACTGACCTTTCATGAGACGACCAAGATAAAATACGAATCTACCAACACGAATAGGAAATCCAATCAAGTTACGTGCGGTTGCTTTGAAATCAAAGCAAAGTTGCGGTGTGACATTTAAGTTTTCTATAGCAACAAGTTGAATAGATATCCCTGTTTTAAGAGGCAAAAAGAAAACAATTATTGGCCAATAAAGGAGGATGAAACATGCGCCACAAAAGAAGCATCTACCTTATCTTGATGGAAAACAAAATATAGGACAGTAGCATTTCTAAAACGGTTGCATTGATTCATATTAACAGAGAAATTCTTTTAAAACAGATCAGGTAGTTAATTCGAGATTAACAACAGCAAAATAGATGCATGAGACATGCGGCACCATGTGCGCCCCTGCGTATAAATGGGTGATGCACGAGTATGTAGCCAAGCAGCATATATCGCTGGTCCCATATTTGTTCTCTTTGAACCTTCTTCCTATGTGAAGGCAGCAAATCTAGTCGTGCACAAACTACCCGACCCCAGTTTCTTTCCCTTTTCAACAAAGAGATCGGTTCCTTACAGATGTGTGTACCGGGTTACCCCTTTTTCACTTTTCGACCTACAAAGCGGCTGGATAGCGATCTATACTACTTTCGCCGCTCCTTTCCTCTTTGAACAACGTCCTAGATTCTTGCTCCAGCCCGCTGCACCCTTCTTTCCTCTTTGAACCAAGACCTAGATTCGACTACGATCGAAAAAGATCCACATGCAGCTAGAGCAGCAGCGGTTTCAAAAACTTATACCTTAGGGTCATCGGGATGTGGCAAAGCGCGGCGGCGGAGGCGGATCTGCCCACACACCACGACGACAGCGAGGAAGAAGGGGTCGGTGGCCCTCCCAAGACAAAGCGCTGGGTGAAAGAGAACAGCGCAGCCAGCGGTGGATTGCCTCCCTGCTTGGCGATAGAGCGAATGCTGCACCTCCTCCCCTTCCGGTCGACGGGATCTGGGACGCCTCCTTCACCAGATGTGAGGGGAGAGAGAGACAAGAGGCCAACGCAGACTTGTTTAGATCTGGTGAAGAGAGGTGAGAGGCTGTGAATATAGCAAACCCTAGCAAATGAGCGCCGAGCCTCCAGTGTAACATATCTGTAGGTCTGGCGGCGTGTGGAAGTCTGAACCCTAGCGAACAAGCGCTGAGGCTCCCGCTTATATATATACTACTGTAGTACAGACTAAGCTCGGTGCCTTCATTGCTTTTGCTTTTGGCTGTATGACAGTGAGCCGACCACATTTTGGGCCCACATCGTGAAATCCAAAAGCAGGTGCACTAAGTCAATGAAGTTGCGTCCATATAGTACTCTCGTGTATACGACTAAAATATAGTGGAGTGGTTTTCTTATTATCTCCATAACAACCGTTTTAAATTGTGTAAGAACGAAACGAAACTCTTTATTTAATGTACAGTGAAGAAAACTAGTACTACTTCCGATGAACTAACGATCCATGCCCACACGTCCTGGTCGCACTTCCTGTCCTTCACGTGTGGTACACTACCCTCCCTTAAGTGAACAACCACACATGCGCCAAATTATCGGAACCTGTGAGAGTGTGTACAAATAAAGAAATTTAATTTCAATTATCGAAAAGGTTTGAGAGTATTACAAAGTTTGACTTCAGTCAAATCTAATATACGGAGTAAATAAAAATGGAGGGCTACTACGTCCATCCGGGTTTTTAGTCCACACCATTTTTTAAATCAAAGTTAATAGCTGGACAAATAAAATTATAGGGGAGTGAATAGAAGAAGCGGGAATAGGAAGATTTTTTATTCCTTTTGTTACTCTTTGTTTTTAAGCAAAGGATGGCTGGAGACAAAGTTGTGAGAAGGCTTAGAAATCAATACAAAACTTATGCTCTTAGTACCAACGTCGATCCTTCTTCGAGGAAACATTTGGTTCATAGCCAATTGTGTGATAAAATTGCACCAATGTGAAAAACGACTACGTCTCCAACACAACCAAGGTGAACTGATGAAGGATATCATCTTTGTGCGTAACAAGCAAAGATCACTAATGGAAGACAACTTGTTTTTCGTCGAAAATCAACCAGCTTCACCAGCCGACGCAACCATGAGGCGCAACCATGAGCATCGATAGGTCATCGTGGTGATGCATCATCCATTTGGCATTAAGTTTGGGTGAGGCACCTAAGAAGTTCGACAAATCCTCACTGTGGTCTGTTTCTTCTCAGTAATCAAGCTCGAGGAAGGAAGAACCATGTGGCAGAGGACAGTGAGGCGGAACAACAATGGCCATACAATTTTGTGCAGTTCCACTAAACTTGAGGAAGACATGCCCGGGTATGGAGACACGCATCGCTGTTTCCAAAAATATAAAAAAGGGTTAGCAATGACATCTCAATTGTCAATAAGAATTAATGAAAAAGTACACCAACAAACAGAAGCATCATACTATCTTGATGAGAACTAAACCAGGATACCCGAGAAAAAAAACATTTCTTCATTTAACCAGTGATAGTACTACCACCATATGGACAATGACCGCACAACCACCATGTACTTTTTGTCGAAACAACATGTATACCTCCACCGAGGCATAAATCAGGAAAACTTTTTGAGTGGCATTTCCTCTATAATAGTAGTACTAGTAGGTGATGTTGGACCAGCCGACGAACCCTAGCTACTATGCATGGGGAGCTGGGGAGTAGTCGCATAGAAGAAAACCCGCACGCAGCAACCTGGGGAGCTGGAGCAGTACAAGAAGTTATACCTCAGGTGGGCGAGATGTCGTTTAGGCGGGCGGGCTGGATCTGCCCACACGACGGCAGCGAACAAGGGCGCGGAGGATCTTCGTCCGCGCCAGCGCCAGCTCCGAGAGGTCGGTGCGCATCGGCTTCCTCCGTCGCCGACGGCGACAACGTCAATGCTGCACCTCCTCACCTCCCGCAGCGGATGGGATTCGGCCGGATCTGTGACCACCGGTGAGGAGAGAGATAGAGTGGACACTGTCATCTTGTTTTGATATGGAGAGGGTGAGCGAGCGAGACGCGAGAAACTCTATCAAACAAGAGGTTATAATGGAGTAAAAAAATCTCTCCATAGAAGTGGTTTTAAATAGAATACGCGCGTTCCCGGAAAAAAGAAACGAAAACTGGCGGACAATTTTTTAAGGGTCTGTCTAGGACACATCTAGATGTGACATAGTTATGTCACATAAAAGTTGATGTCCACTCTGTTTGTGGTCTTTTCCTAGTTTTTGTTTTGTTTCTTGTTGCTACATTATATACTTGTGGGAGCTTAGATGTGATATCCTTAAATAACATCTAGATGTGAATTAGACAAACTGATTTTCTAACGTGCCAAGAAAGAAAACTCGATCAAAAACACGCCCCTACTTCCAGGTCGCGAGAGTCGTCGCGCACACACACATAGACATAGACATGCATATCCGTGTTTACGTAAAATTCCATTTCCATCTCCATCTCCAATCATATTTGTCCAACTGGCACATTATTTACGTTGTTAATTATATACGCAGCAATATTAACGTACAACATCTCTTGTTTGCGCACATCCGGACCGCTACCATGGCCGGTCCTGACTAACCCAAACCCTCTTCATCACCCATGCGTGCTTCCCACCCGAAACGGTCAGTGCCGCATTCATGCCCGGCCAGAGCGGACGAGACCTCTCACTGGCGCCGGCATTGAAGCGGCGCGCCGGCCGAGAGAGCTTCGCCCGTGCCGCTTCTGGGTGCACGCGGCTGCTCCGCATTCAAAGGTCGCAATAGCCGGCTACAACATGCATATAAAAAGTTCTTGGGAGTCCGTGCTACAGCTAGCTGTCCTCCCCCAACTCGTCAATCTCTTCCAGTAGTGCTAGTACTCCATGGCGCGATCCATCGACAAGCAGACGGGAAAGTTATGGTATACTACTCGGTTTGCGGTGAGTGGCATGCCGAGCGACCATGTGGGGTCGAGCCGTGGAGGAGGATGAGACATGAACACGACAGACGTGATTTAAACGTTGGTTTTGCTCGATGGCGCGATCCAACAAAACAAAACGTTGGTTTCCCTCCGTTTCCATTTTTTCTCTGAAAAAACGGAAACTTTTCCACTCTATTTTCATTCCTATTCCAAGGTTGCCCCGTTACAACATTCGATCAAATACAAAGGAAAACTAACGCGCATGCTGATGCATCTCAATGATTCACAGATCATAGCTAATATTTACTTCACAACTAAAGAAAAAAGTTGTGAGAGCGTGTACGAAAGAAAAACTACTGATGGGGTCACTACGACTTAAACCCTAAACCCTAAACATGATTTAATTTCCTGGCCAGGTAGAACCTTTCGAAGGAAATACGGCTGGCACCCTCGGATCCTACGATGCTTTTGTGCAGTTCCACTAAAATCGACCTGAGCATCCCTGATGGCAAAGATATTGTAGAAGTGTGATTAGAATAATAGTACTGGCACTAGTTCATGAGACATAAACTCATCACAAGTAGAAGCCGGTAGAAGTAGAGAAAGATCGACATGGAGATGGAGCTACGGCAGTGGGGCAAGCCGGCTCCAAAAGGAAGATGGACTACCTGGGACGTCGGGCTGTAGCTAGAAGGGCGGTTGGGACGCGGCTTCGGCCCATATCGCGGTGACCCCCGATTGGGACGCACCGACTATGGGTTTTCTCCCTCGCCGATGTCGACCGTGTGTACGCAGACCATTGTTCCCTTCCCCCGGCTGCGGGATCAGGCCCGTCGTTCTATGCTTGTGAAGAGAGCAACCTAAGCAAGCAGGCTTGTAGCTTAGGCTCCTGCTAGTGTATATATAGTGGTTTTATTTTTCTCTCCATATCAACCATTTTATATTGCATACGTGTCATTCAAGAGTGAAATGATGGTTGTTTCTTCCGACTAACTTACTGTGTGATTTGGCTGCTCCTTAGTGGCCCCTACACATACTCCACCTACGTGTATGCAACAGTCACACGTACACATGGACGCAAAAACGCGCGCAACGTCCTAATGCATGCATGTCCGAGCACACGACAGAACACAAACGGTCACGCTCAAGTGCTCAACCTACACGTGCATGCACACACATACTCAGCCAGGGTGAGCTACTAACCGTATGAACACCAGAAAATATATATATATTGAGCGCAATGAGCGTATTATGAAGTCCACTGACCGTATTTTTACAAATATACAGTGACAGACAGTGTATTTATCTCGTTTGAAATTAAGCCATGTTAACCGGAGAGGAGGCAGCATGGACTAGCATTACTTTGTTGTGTCCCGTCAACTTGCCGAACGAGGAGAAGGTTGCAGGATGGGAGAAGCTTGCGCGCGGTGGCTCACAGGACAAGGAGAAACTTTTGAGTAATGCAAGCTCTCCCTCGCTCAGGCGGTGGACGTGCAAAAGTTAATTCGGTGTCAGATTGCCAGAAGCATACTACACTATACTAGTAGAGCTATTATTGCTCGACTTCCCGAACAGCCAAGCGCAAAGTTTACTAGTACTTCCTCCGTCTAGGTGTGTAAGTCATCTTACGAAAACCAAATAATCCCAAAACACTTAGATGCGGTACATTAACGCTCATCTCGTTTCTTGTTTCGTGACATATCAACCAATAAGAGATATGTGCCATGCATACTTTAAATGACTTGAAACTACCAAACACGACATGAAGTGGTTAGTTCATTGCATGTAATGTTATTAATTAGCAAAAACACATTAGGTTCTCTCGTTTTCCCTTCCACCTTGGTCGCGGTGCGCTACCTAAGATGACTTACACACCTAGACGGAGGGAGTGCTACTACTATAGTCCATAAAGGTACGTACTATACTAGTACTACTAGGAACCGGATGGAGGAGCATCTGCACTCTTATTATAATTTTAAAATGTGATAAAGCATTCTTCAACACATTTGGTTCTCTTCAAGGGTTCTCGCATGTGATAATGGAAGTTGATTGTATGGAACACTCGCCACAATTCTCGCTTAATTCTGGCTCATATCCTGTTACAAATAGTAGCGCTCAGTAATATTTCCTCTTTTTTTGTTATTCAGCATGTAAACAGGTCAGCAAACCTTGCGGCGCATCTTCGTGCGAACCGTGCTTGCTGCACTTTGAATGTGGCCGAGAGCTGGCTTGATGAAACACCTCGCTTCCTACTTCTTTTTGGCTTCCTAGTGACGGTGTCTTGGCTGATCGTCCTAAGAATGCTTATATATGAATAAAGCTCTCTCATTTACCCATAAAAAGATTAAGCCATATTAACCCGAAAGGAGGAAGTATGGACTAGCACTACTTTTTGGTGTGTCCCGTCAACTCACGGAACGAGGAGAAGTTTGCAGGACAAGGTGAAGCTCGCTTACGCCTTTTGACTAATGCAACCTACCCTCGGTGGGCATGCATCAGTCCATTCGATGTCAGATTGTCAGAGGCATACACTGTAGTTACCCAACATGCGGAGTACCATCATTGTTCGACTTCACGAAGGGGCGAAGAGCCAAGCGCAGTACTAGTACGCGTACTTGGTTTTGCACCTTCATACTACTCCACCCTCCGTCACAGTTTCTGGTAGCGCTTCATTATGATGCATTTCTCTCAATGCATTTCCACCACCGAGAGACTTTAGGCGCGTTTGGTTTAATACTCAATTAATTAGGGCGTGGTAACATAATCAAGTCCACAATATTCTCTCCATGTCTTTGTACTACTACGGAGTGCATGCATGTGTGTACCGGGTGGAAGCCTTTGCATGCATGTGTACGCATTATTCCCTCTAGTAATAGGCGAATTGCTATAACTACCAATGCTATTTTTCAGGCCGATCGCTAGTCGCCTTGGTCCCACAGATTTTTTTTCTTTTTTCTGAAGCGCGCTGTATAAACAGTGACGGATTGGAGTAGTATGAGCGGATTCAAGGAAGAGCGTATTGATGGTTGCTTCTTCAGAGCAACTTACAGTGGTTAAGGTGGGGCTTATGATTTGACTGCTCATTACTCACTATTAATGCGGCGCAACGACCGGGCTGAGTCTCTCATGCGGTTGTGCACTACCCCCTCGGTTCTTAAATATACTCCGGAGTATTTGTCTTTCTAGAGATTTCAACGAGTGACTACTCAAATATTTGTCTTTTTAGAGATTTCAAATGGACTGGCACATACGGATGTATATAGACATATTTTAGAGTGTAGATTCACTCATTTTGCGCCGTATGTAGTCACTTGTTGAAATCTCTGTTAAGACGAATAGAATATTTAGAAACGGAGGGAGTACACAGACGAAGCAAAATGAGTGAATCTACACTCTAAAATATGCTCGTTTGAAATTTGTAAAAAGACAAATATTTAGGAACGAAGGAGTATAATTTCGTGCATGGCACATGGACCCGGATGATGAAGAGGCTTTTGGCAATGCTATCAAGCTTCATCATTTGTTTACATAATTGACGTACTATACAAATAATTTTCCAGCGACATGAAATTGTAGAATGGTGTGAGCTTTCAGCTTTTATTTCGCGTGTCTTGCCATCGATGCTCTTTCGGAAACAATAAAAAACTAACTTCCTTGCTAATGCATGTTAATTATTAGCATATCAGAGCTAATAATTACATCACAACTGAAGACAAAGTTGTGAGAAGGTGTTAAATTAAAATTGATCCATGCTTTCATTGGCAGCAACGTCCCCCCAGCTCTGTCTAAATCAACAAGGCATGTTGAGAAAAAAAAGTAGCTGTCTGGAGCATGCAACATTCTGATCATTTTGTGCAGTTCCACTAAAATAGAGCTGAGTGTCCCTGTTCCAAAGATATCAAGTGTGATTATGATAATAGAGGACTGCTGATGAAACAATAAACACACAAATAGAAGCCGGTCACCTTTGCAGTCTCTCTTAAGACTAACTAGTTGGAGAAGATTAGGCTCGGAGTTGGATGAGGAGGATAGAGAGAAAACCAATCTCCCATTGTGCAGTCGCACTGAAATGTAGAGACGTTGCCCGTGTGACATTTTAGTACAACTGCACAAAACACTCTTAAGAAAAAAGTGATTAGTGCAGTTCACCAAAAGGTCGCAATAGCAACGAGGTGAAATGGATAGCCCTGTTTGCAAAAAAAAGAGGTAGAAAGGAAACAATTACTGGCCAATAACAGTTGATGACACATGCGACGACAAAAAATAAGCATATTCCTTGTCCTAAGGGAAGATAACAACATGGTTGTGTTTGTCTAAAACGGTGTGAGGACGAGAATGCAATATGTAAAAAATCGCCCGGACGAGCTACGTTTTGGGCAAAGAACTATGGAAGATCCACATGCAGCGGCGTGGGAAAGCGGGTAGTGGAGCAAGGCGGAGGGATACACGGAGGTCGTCGGGATGTAACTAGGTGAGCAGCGGCGGCGGAATCTGCGAGTAGGTGGCGTGGCCCTGCTGCGCGGAGCTTAGTCGAGAGAAGGCGGCGTGTACGTAGATCGGACGCGTGCTGCCTCGGCGCCGTCGAACGGAGAAACGATGCACTTCCTCCCTTTCCCTCGACGGACGGGATGCGGCCGGATCAGTGACCAACGGTGAGAGAGAGAGAGAGGCCACCGCACTCCCTTTCCCCCGGCGGACGGGATGCGACCGGATCAGTGGCCAACGGTGAGAGAGAGAGAGAGAGGCCACCGCACTCCCTTTCCCCCGACGGACGGGATGCGGCCGGATCGGTGACCAATGGTGAGAGAGAGAGAGGCCACCTGAGCCTTGTGGGAGATACTCTGAAGAGCGGACTACCTTTTCCTCCATAAAAATCATTTTATATTTTGTGTACGTGCCACTGAGTGCTATAAGTTTATTTAAAAATAATGCGGCAACGCGTCAAGTCGAACTTTGTTTCGTGCACGCGTGGTACACGACCTCCCTAGGTAAACAACCGCTACAGGCATTCAAATTACCACGTGGGCTGCCATTTCGTAAAGAAATGAGCTCCACCATGTACCCGCGCGGGTGTGGCTGGGCACGAAGCGTGAGTACGTGCACGGTGCACCTATTCTCTTCTTCTCTTCTTGTATACGTACACCACCTACGTGGGGTTGTGTGAGAGAGATACAAACCTAGAGAGATATAGTGTGTGGGTTCTTGAGAGTTTTTTGTGGGGGTCAATCAAAAATTTAACATATGCAATGTGTGTGAAATAGAGTCCTGGATATAACATATATATAGAGGGGGCGATCCACGAGAAGAGAGTGGAGGTATCATCGGCTTGAGGTGTCTATAGAATCGAAGAGAGGGATGATGTGTGTGTGTGTGTGTGTGCGTGCGCGCGCGATCGATAAAGAGTGCCATCGAATTTGTGTGTGCCCACGTCAAAGATATAGAGTGGATGGCCTACTGGAGCGTGAGATGGGACATGTGCAGTTTGTCTCTGTGGCATGGATACCTACCTGCAGCGCTGGACTATCGGTGTGTGGTGGGGGAAGAGGGAGGCCCAATTAACTATAGAGGTACAATGGCTGGTATATGTGTGGAGGAGGAGAGAGGCCTACCTCATGTATTAAGGAGATCAATCTGCCTCATGTATTAAGGGAGATCGATCGGCATCCATGCATATGTGCAGAGAGCGAATAAGGTTGGGAGAGAGCAGAGCTAGAGTGTTGGAGGGGTGGTAGTGGAGTTGCTTCTAACAAATGGTGGGATAGGCTTGCTAGACAAGCGGAGGGCACGCCTGCAATATCAATAAGAGAGGAGATGGCTGCTTGTTGTCCGTGCACGTGCATGTGAGAGATGGGTCAGGAGGCATGCACGAATGATGAGGGGGAAGATGTGGCTGTGGTAAGCAGACATAACTACATAGGAAGATCAATCGCCCTTTGTAAGAGAAAGGAGAGACATAACTTGTGAGGTGCGTCGATCGATGGGGGGTAGTTAAAGTCGATCTAGGTATATGTTGGGAGATCGATCGGTATACATGCATGTGTGTGTTAGAAGCAAATGAGGCACGAGGAGAAGGATAGAGAGAGGGATGCATGTAGGAGGTGGTACGAGAGGCATACTATATCGAGGGGAGGAGTGTCTTGAGTGCGAGAATGATGAAAAGAGTGGTGGGAGTGAGGCATGGGCGATGACAAGAGAAGAGGGAAGCTTGTGTTTGTGCTAGGCACACTGGCTAGAGAGGCATATCGATCGATGTGTGCCGTAAAGAAGGAGCTGGGGGCCTACACACACCGTGGGTGAACGACCTAAAGTGAAAAGATGAATTTACACGATGGAGCTAGAGAATGCTGAGGGAGGGTGAGAGGGATGTGGGCGTGTGCATGCACAAGAGAAAGTTAGTGCTAGCTACAAAGATAAGAGGGTTGTGTGGGTGTAAAAGACGAATAGAGATCATATATACTTCATTATAAAAAGTGAATTCGGATATTTGAAGAATTTATCATAGTGTTTCAAACCGACGGATGTGTGAATATATATAACGGTGATACACATGGTGTGGTTATGAACATGGTATACTACATTTAATATATTTTATCTCTACTCTTATAAAAAAATGGAGTTGTTGATGATGGTGTGCCTGCCATCCTGCATTATAGGCCGTCGATTTATATCGGCGGATAGCAAGGAAACTATGATGGTTGAAGTTGGCAACAATCATGATTGTAGATTCTTATTGAAATAGAGAAACGAATTCAAATTTAGTGCAAATTGCAGCGGTAGTATAGACATTTGGAATGCACTAAAATGTTGGTATGAGTAGGTTACATGCATTATACAGCAAGCGAAAAAATTTAATCAGACATAACATGGATTCATACTCCCTCCTTCCATCTATATAGGGCGTAATGAGATTTTTAAGACCGCCTTTGACTATTGACAAGATTAATAGTACATGACATGCACAATGTGAAAATTATATCATTGAAAGAACTTTTCACAGACGAATTTAACGGTGTGCTTTGTGTAAGTTGCATGTCATATATCATTGCTCTAATATTTGACCAAAAGTTAGCATCAAAAAACGCATTAGGCCCTATATAGATGGAAGGAGGGAGTAGCTTTGAATAGCATTTGTATAGTAAAACAGTGCAAGGCTCTCTCTTTGTGTGGTGTGAATAGTTTTATTTTTTCGTTTTCTTTTTGGTTGAGGGAAGTGCGAATTGATTTGGTGCGTACAAGTACAATATTACGACACGTTAGGCTTTTCCTAAAATTCAACCAGCGTCTTGTTATATCCGAAAATTCAGATATCGTGCTCCCAAAACTGGCGCCTTCACAACCCGCCTTGCTATCCCGAAATTACAACGCGAAAACTCCCTCCAGCTGCCAAATCCCAACACGCGAAATCCCCCTTCTAACCCTGAGCCGAAAGGGCCGCTAGTTCAAATCGACGGGGGGTACTTTTGTAACACACCCTACATTTTGGACAAGCGCGTTCCTAAGTCATGCTTCACCCCCCCTCGCATCGCCCCCTTTTCGCCATTCGAAATCCCAGGCTGCCATAACCTCTCCGCTCCAGCCGCGAAACCCCACCCTCCTCCGTTCGCCATGTCACCGCTGCCCAGCCGGAGCCTCTTCCCCGACGATGTCGTCCACCGCAACAGGTCGACGTCCCTCGTACACCTCCCCGGATGAGGATCCGTCGTCCATCTCATCGTCCCGCCGGTTCAGCCGCCCCGTCCTCCACCTCCAAGGAGCTGCTCTGACGATCGCTCGTCTATCGCGGCTGCTCCATCCCGACAGCGCCGCCTTAACCTGCTCCACCGGAACCGCAACATCCTCACCGACTCCTCGGATGAAGCTGAGGCCTACTCGGCGCCACCAAAGATGTTGTACACTCATCGCATCACACCTTCTCCTTCACTCGACCTCCCAGCGCCGACGGTGCTCCATCCCGCACCCCCATGGAGCGGCTACCTTGAAGCCGACACCGCGGGCGACATCTCCACGACGGCTCTCCCCCAGTGCGAGGCCCCTTTGGCGGCGGCGTCCATACCAGCCGGATCTGCTGCTGCTGCTCCGGCTCTCGCTTAATCGCTCGCTCGCCCAGCTGCTGCTGCTCTCCCCCTCGCTCGTGCTGCTGCTCTGCTCCGATTAAGCCACACTTCAGTCGACTGAATCGACTTTTGGGTCAGTCAATTTTCAGGGGTTGGGGGGCTCACCGGAGTTAAGGAAGAACCACCCGCAGCAAGGACGGGGGCTCGCCGGAGAGGTACCCCACTATCTATCTTATTGTTCAGGGTGGGGGCGGGGGGCCTAGAGGGCTGGCCGGGGCGGCGGTGGCGAGTTGTTTCGGGGCGGCGAGGCGGCGATGGGGCTGGCGGTTCGGCCGGTGGTGGCTGGCGGCTCAGGGAGGTGCAGGTTGAAGATGAACTGCAGGCCCTCCCTAAACTACATGTCAAGTGCCTCTCTGCTACCATTGTGTTCAGTTTCGACAGTAGCATTCAGATTCCACAGTAAATTTCAGTCTCGACGAGTTAAGTTCGAGTCAATAGTTTTACCTCATCTGTTGTAGTCGGTGGTTTTTGGTGATGTTAATTTTACATCCATTTTACATCATCTATTGGAGATGCTATTAGAATCCCACTTGAGATTGGCGATGTACGTCTTGTCTTGCTTCAGCCTTGGCGTCTTATGGCTCACGGAGCTGCCCCAACGACGAGCGATCCATCACAATAGAGCAGTGCCACGGACGCCGTCTCTGATTTCTCAGATCTTCTTCCACACCTCCGACAGCCACCTCTGCCTCAATCGCTTCAGCGACCAACCCAATGATCTTTGAGGTCGACACGCCACTGCAAAGAGGTTGTACACTTGTTGCATCACTTATTACTATACATTCACGTCGATCCATTAGGTCTATTTTGGTTCAACGGAAAACATCGATCCTTTGGTTGTTAGCATCACTCTAAATTTCTGCATGCTCTCCTTACATAATCTCACCATATTTTTTCAGTATGCATGTCGGATATTGTACAGTCATCTGAACATGTAGAGAAAAAGAGAAGAGTTTTATGCTGGCAATACAATGTCATGCAGACATCGCTCCATGGTGGGTTCAATGGCAAACCCTCCCCACCTCTCTCCAGATTGTAATCCAGAGGAAGATATCTGTTCTGAAGCAGATTCGGACGCTGTTGACCACTCCTATTTACCCCCTGAGGGAGTCCTGGATTAGGGGGTGTCCGTATAGCCGGATTATACCCTTTAGCCGGAGTGTTGGATTATGAAGATACAAGATTGAAGACTTGGTCCCGTGTCCGGATGGGACTTTCCTTGGCATGGAAGGCAAGCTTGGCAATACGGATATGTAGATCTCCTCCCATTGTAATCGACTCTGTGTAACCCTAGCCCTCTCCGGTGTCCATATAAACTGGAGGGTTTAGTCCATAGGACAAGAACAATCATACCATAGGCTAGCTTCTAGGGTTTAGCCTCTCTGATCTCGTGGTAGACCCACTCTTGCACTACCCATATCATCAATATTAATCAAGCAGGAGTAGGGTTTTACCTCCATCGAGAGGGCCCGAACCTGGGTAAAAACATCGTGTCCCTTGTCTCATGTTACCATCCGCCTAGACGCACAGTTCGGGACCCCCTACCCGAGATCCGCCGGTTTTGATACCGACATTGGTGCTTTCATTGAGAGTTCCTCTGTGTCATCATCTTTAGGCCCGATGGCTCCCCCGATCATCAACAGCGATGTGGTCCAGGGTGAGACTTTTCTCCCCGGACAGATCTTTGTGTTCGGCGGCTTTGCACTACGGGCTAATTCGCTTGGCCATCTGGAGCAGATCGAAAGCTATGCCCCTGGCCATCAGGTCAGATTTGGAAGTTTGAACTACATGGCTAACATCCGTGGAGACTTGATCTTCGACGGATTTGAGCCACAGCCGAGCGCGCCGCACTGTCACGATGGGCATGATTTAGCTCTGCCGCCGAACAGTGCCCTGGAGGCCGCGCCTGCATCAGCTTCGACCCTTAGCTCGGAGCCAACTGCGTCGATCGAGGACGGATGGCTAGACCCCGCCGCGGGGCTGCAGTCTCAATGGCGATCGAGCCGAACACCAGCCTTATCCTCTGCGAAGTCCATGACTCCAAGGTGCCGGACTCTTCTCCAGACTCCGAACCCTCCGTGCCCCTGCCAATCGAATCCGATTGGGCGCCGATCATGGAATTCACCGCCGCAGATATCTTTCAGCATCGCCCTTCGGTGACATTCTGAATTCACTAAGGTATCTCTCTTTGTCAGGAGAGTCCTGGCTAGATTATGACCGGCGGGATTGGGATGCGGACAACGAAGAAATTCGACGCCTACCCACCACCCACTTCATAGCCACTGTCGACTCCGACTCCGAAGACATCGATGGTATGGACGACAATGTAGGAGACGGGCAGGAACCAGCGCCTATAGGGCACTGGAAAGCCACCTCGTCATATGATGTATATATGATGGATACACCCAAAGAAGGCAATGGCGACGGAACAGCGGGGGATGACCCCTCCATGAAGCAACCTAAACGCCGGCGTCAGCGGCGCCGGTCTAAGTCTCGCCAAAGCAAAAATGGTGATACCGGCACGGGAGATAATAACACCCCGGACAGTGCCAAAGACAACTCCCTCCAGCAAGATTCAGCGCAGGAGGACGGAGAAGCCAGCCCACGAGAGGCGGCGGGAGAGAGGGCGAGGATGATAATTACATGCCTCCCTCCGAAGGCGAGGCAAGCCTCGTGACAGCAATTTGTCGTGCTTGAGGATCCCGTCGAACAAGAGCGCTTTAAGCGCGGGCTTATGGCCATGGCGAGTAGCCTTAAGAAAAAACAGCAACAGCTTAGAGCTGATCAAGACTTGCTAGCCGACAGATGGACTGAAGTCCTTGCTGCCGAGGAATACGAACTCGAACGCCCCTCCAAGAGCTACCCAAAGCGCAGGTTGCTACCCCGATTAGAGGAGGAAACACCTAAACCTACATCACCAGCGCATGATGCGGCTGACCGGCCACCTCGCGGCCGCGACAGAGAGGCCTCTCGGCCCTCCACTCAAGCCGCACCCCGGCGTCGCTCAAAAAATACCAAGGCACGGGGAAATGCACTAGACCTGTGAGATATGTTGGAGGACAAGGCAAGGCAAACAAGATCGACCTACGGATCGCAGGCGCCACGACCGCGAGGCGATAACCGTCACGCCGGATCTGATAAATCCGGCGGGCGAACCACTGACGAGACAAAGCTCATTTGAGCTACGTCATGATATAGCCCAGTACAGAGGAGCCGCGCACCCACTATACTTCACAGATGAAGTAATGGATCATCAAATCCCAGAGGGTTTCAAACCCGTAAACATTGAATCATACGATGGCACAACAGATCCTGCGGTATGGATCGAGGACTATCTCCTTCATATCCACATGGCCTGTGGCGATGATCTACATGCCATAAAATACATCCCACTCAAGCTTAAAGGACCAACTCAGCATTGGCTTAACAGCTTGCCAGCAAAATCAATTGGTTGTTGGGAGAACCTGGAAGCCGCATTCCTCGACAATTTACAGGGCACCTATGTGCGACCACCAGACGCCGATGACCTGAGCCACATAATTCAGGATCCAGAAGAATCTGCTAGACAATTCTGGACACGGTTCCTAACCAAGAAAAATCAAATCGTCGATTGTCCGAACGCAGAGGCCCTAGCAGCCTTCAAGCATAACATTCGTGACGAGTGGCTTGCCCGGCACCTTGGACAGGAAAAGCCGAAATCTATGGCAGCCCTCACGACACTCATGACCCGCTTTTGCGCGGGAGAAGACAGCTGGCTGGCTCGTAGCAATAACATGAGCAAGAGCCCTGGTAATTCGGATACCAAGGACACCAATGGCAGGTCGTGTCGCAACAAGCACAAGCACCGCATTAACAGCGACAATACTGAAGATACGGCAGTTAATTCCGGATTCAGAGGCTCTAAACCAGGTCAGCAGAAAAATCCATTCAAAAGAAACACTCCGGGCCCGTCCAGTTTGGACCGTATACTCGATCGCTCGTGCCAGATACATGGCACCCCCAAAAAACGAGCCAATCACACCAACAGGGATTGTTGGATGTTCAAGCAGGCCGGCAAGTTAAATGCCGAAAACAGAGACAAGGGGCTAAATAGCGACGACGAGGAGGAACCCCGGCCGTCGATCAATAGTGGACAGAAGGGCTTCCCCCCACAAATGCGGACGGTGAACATGATATCGCAACCCACATCCCCAAGAGGAGCAGGCGTGCGCTAAGGGCGTATATCGTTGGATCGATCGCCCCAAAGTTCAACCCGTGGTCCTCCTGCCCGATCACTTTCGATCGAAGGACCACCCACTAGCATCCGCCATGGCGGATTCACGCGTGGTTCTAGACCCAATCATTGGCCAGTTCACCTCACTCGAGTCCTTATGGATGGCGGCAGCAACTTGAACCTGCTTTATCGGGATATAGTGCGGAAAATGGGCATAGACCCTCAAAGTTAAACCCACAAAAGCGACCTTCAAAGGCGTCATACCGAGTAGAGGCCAACTGCATAGGCTCGAGTTACACTTGAAGTGGTCTTGGATCCCGGGTAATTTCGAGCGAGGAGTTAATCTTGACATAGTCCCGTTCGCGATGGCTATCACGCCTTGCTCGGACGAACCGCATTGCAAAGTTCAATGCGGTGCCGCACTTTCGCATACCTCAAGCTCAAGATGCGGGACCTCGAGGAGTCATTACGGTCAATGGAAACACGAGCGCTCTCTTGAGCAGAGGAGCATCGTCGGCCCTCGCGGCGGAAGTACAAAGCGGCCTCTCAAGGCAATTCTCGATCCGGCTACTAAATGTTTGGACACCGTCAAAGCGCGCCGAGTAACCTACAACAAGACCGCTGCACGCTCACGAGAAGGCGTAGCAATGCGGCTAACCCAGCCCTCGTGGCTGCGAAACCATTACTACGTACATAATTACGCTCTGGAAATACCATGGGCACGGGGGAGGGCACGACCACGACCGCCCAAAATGCGGCTCAACCGCACTAGGGGCTCCGATTTTGTCATTTTTCTTACTTTCGGGACTCCACTCTCGGAAGGCCTGTCCGGCGATCTGTCGCCGAACACACGATGCAACAACCAAGGAGGCAGAAAGCTACGTGAATTCCAGGTGGTCTCTATAACGCAGCAAAATACATCTTACATACCGTCCATAGCTCGCCCCTAGAGGGGGACATGTCAAATAGTCCCATCTCTTGCTTATTGCACTATTTGTATCGTTCTGCTTTTACCGCAGCCTTTTGAATAAACAATGCTTAGCTTCAGCTTATTATTGCATTCTCTATTCATTCCTTTTTTTCATATACATGTTCAGTTATGACATTTAGCAACCGTACACTTTGAGTACGGTCAATACATAGGGCTCAAGCACCCCATAATCTGGCGTGAGAAGTCGAACACTTTCACAAGTGCGGCCCTCGAACTTATAGCATTATATGCATCAGCTCCGAATCATGTCTTTGGTCAATAGTTGGGTTTGCCCGGCTCCCATGTTTTGGTACCTTACGTTCCGCTATATCGACTAAGGTAGCGTTGGGAGAACTACTGTGATTGTGCCCCGGTTGAGCTGGGCTAAGCACCTCAGTAGAGAAAGCTAAAACTGACTGTCATGATAAGGCGAGAGCTGGTCGCTGATTCAAGAGGTTTCGAGTCCCTAAAGACTTATGCCGATTAGAGCGAGGAGTCGGCTATGTCCGGCCTAGGCGTGTATAGTGCCCCAAACTCGGTCTTCCGAACACTAGGGGCTTTGCCGAAATTTAAAATTATAGAATTCTCTGGCTAAGTGAGAGTGATAACGCACTATAGTCTGATTTCCTTGTTCGTTGTGCTGAGCACCTCCCTCGGAGGACCCAAGAATGGGAAAAAGAGTGCTCAGGTTTATCCCAAACACCCCAGCACTAGTGACACGGGGGCAGAAGCCGACGACTCGCCATCTCTCAGATTTAATAAACGGCCGCATAGAAGGTAATATTTTAAATTAAAACAAGCGTTGCATAGCGCATATGAACAAGTTTTCAGCGCACAGGATAAAACGAACAAGTTTACTCAAATATTACATCCTTGGAACATTCATCCGCCACAAGGCGGGCACCCTTCAGGACACCCTCTTAATACATCTCGGGGTGGCGATGCTCCTTGCCCTGCGGTGGCCCGTCCTTCACAAGCTTCTCAGCATCCATCTTGCCCCAGTGCACTTTAGCACAGGCAAGCGCCCTACGGGCACCCTCGATCCAGACGGAGCGCTTGATGACTTCAAGCCGTGGACAGGCATCCACTAGCCGCCTCACCAGCCCGAAGTAGCTCCCAGGCACGGCCTCCTCAGGCCACAGCCGGACTATGACACCCTTCATGGCCTGCTCGGCCACCTTATGGAGCTCGACCAGCTGCTTCAGCTGGTCGCTCAAGGGCACAGGGTGTCCGGCCTCAGCATACTAAGACCAGAACACCTTCTCCATCGAGCTCCCCTCTTCGGCCCAACAGAAGGCGGCGGCATCTGACATGCTACGGGGCAAATCTGCGAATGCTCCTGGAGAGCTCCGGACTCGGGTAAGTAACAAGTAATTCACTTTCACGTGCTTGCTTTGCATAAAGAATGCCTTACCCGCCGCTATCTTCTTCATCGCCTCAACTTCCTGGAGGGCTTTCTGGGCTTCGGCCTTGGCAGACTTGGCACTTTCGAGGGCCGCCGCGAGCTCGGACTCTCGCGTCTTGGAGTCAAGCTCCAAACTCTCGTGTTTCTTCACGAGAGCCTGGAGCTCTTGCTGTACCTCGCCAACTCGTGCCTCATGTTTCTCCCGCTCAGTGCGCTCTGTGGCCGCCTTCTTTTCGGCCTCGGAAAGCGCTTGCTTCAGGGTCGCCACCTCAGTCGTGGCCCCTAGGACACCAATAGCGATCCTGTCATGTTTTGCAACTGCATCTTTTATATACTTACACAAGGCATTACGTACCTTGGCTCTCCTCGAGCTGCTTCTTGGCAAGGCCGAGCTCTTGCTAGGACCGCTCGAGATTCTGCTTCAGCGTGTCCACCTCCGTAGTCAGTGCGGCAGAGGCCAGCAGCGAAGCCTGCATACGCATATCGACATAATTATGTTAGACTCCTGCGAATACTATTAGATCCTCTATTCGGCTTTTCCTTGTGAACGCCAAACAGAGCATCAGGGGCTACTGTCTATGCGGTAATATTTTCATATATTTTCTATGTACCTCAAAGCCTGTCAACAGGCTGGCACAGGCTTCAGTCAGCTCGCTCGTGGCGGACTGAACCTTCTGGATCACCGCACTCATAATAGTGTGGTGCTCCTCGTCGATGGAGGCGCCGTTAAGCACCTCCAGCAAGTTATCAGGTGCCTCCAGTTGGGCGGAGGCCACCGGTATGATAAACTTGCCCTTCTTGGTAGGGGGCCTGCGGAGTCGGAACGCTGAAGGTTCGTGCGGTGTTCGACCTAAGGCGGACTTGGAGCCCTTAGGAGCTTTGCTCCTTTGTGCCTGAGTCCGGAGGTGCCTTGCGGCGCCTCGAGACCACCTCCCTGGCTTGGAACCTTTGGGACAACACCTCGGCGTCGTCCGTGGGGCGAGGAGGTAGCGGTCGGAAGTGAAAAACTGTTCACATCAAGCGAATCCGAGAACCGCACGATGATATGTCGACTCAGGCCCGGGGCGGACTGCATAATTATATTCGGCGTCAGGGGAAGCTATGCAATAAAGGAACGCCACGAGTCACTCTGGTGTCCGAATACTTACGACTTCGCCAGGGGCTTGGCCTGGCGGCCCTCCTCTTCGCCGTCGTCGGCGTTGGTGGAAATGGTCCGGAGGAGGTCCTCCGCTTCTTGGACCCTCCGGCCTCCCCAGTTGGGGCGGCCTTCCTTTTCTTTTCTCCCCTGTTGGGGAAGAAACCTCTCTTTCCTCCTCCTCGTCTTCATGGGAGGAGTCGCCTCGAGTCATCGGACGATGAGTCCGACTCCACAGGCGCGGGAACTCTTCCGGGTTCCGTGGCCTTCTTCTTAGCCTTCTTCTCGGCACCACGTAAGGTGCGGAACCAACAACTCCGCCAAGCGGGCCTTTGCTGGGTCTTGAACAAGGGCCGGACGAGTTGATTTGTCCGGCCGTCCTCTGCCGATCTGTCAAAGGCATGGGGGCTTAGATCCCGCATAGAGTCAAACTGTGAAAGGCAAATATCCTGTAAGAGGTAAAACAGCTTACCACGCTGGCTTGACGTTGCGTGCAGAATCCGTGATCCTCGGTGGCGGAAGCGGGAGCCTCGGCGCCCTTGAATAGCACCTTCCAGGCATCTTCGTACGTTGTGTCGAAGAGCCTGTTCAGAGTTCGGTGTTGGGCCGGGTCGAACTCCCATAAGCTGAAAGCCCGTTGTTGGCACGGGAGGATCCGGCGGATGAGCACGGCATGGACTACATTGACGAGTTTGAGCTTCTTGCTCACCAGGTTTTGGACGCATGTTTGGAGTCCGGTCAGCTCTCCCGAACTACCCCACGGCAGACCCTTCTCTTTCCAGGAGGTGAGCCGCGTAGGGATTCCGGATCGGAACTCGAGGGCTGCGACCCACTCAGAGTCACGCGGCTCGGTGATGTAGAACCACCCCGATTGCCACCCATTTATGGTCTCCACGAAGGATCCCTCGAGCCATAGGATGTTGGGCATCTTGCCCACCATGGCGCCTCCGCACTCCGCCTGGCGGCCGCCCACTACCTTCGGCTTGACATTGAAGGTCTTCAGCCATAAGCCGAAGTGGGGTTGGATGCAGAGGAAGGCCTCGCACACGACGATAAACGCCGAGGCCGGTGCGCGATGTCGTCAGACAAGTATCTGGCTCTCCTCAGCTTCTTGATGTGTCCCTCCGTGATGGAGGATACCATCCACTTGCCTCCCGCTCCGGACATAGTTGGAAAAGGTTGAGGTGAGGAATGCGGACTTGGGCGCTGGAGCTAGAGTATGCGAAAATGGATGAGCAAAGGAGGAAGAAGGCGTGGATGAGAAGGTGGATCCTTATCCCCTTATATGGGCGGACGAGACTATGCATCCCCACCAGCCTGGTAAAACTCGCTTATCCCCCAAGCGCCGTAATCAATGGCACGGTTGGGTTACCCACGCCCGTATTGATGAGAATCCCGGGATAAGGGGACACGATCTCTGCTTCGACAAGACGTGCCAAGGAAACCGCCTCATAAGCGGCTGAGGTGGGGACGATAAAAGCGATTCAAATAAAGGCTTGGCTGTGGTGTGATGTCACGCTTCTGAGAATCGTCGACTATTAGATTTGTGTAAATATTATTCTCTCTCGGCGGTATGTGGAACTTATTTTGCAGAGCCGGACACTATCCTTGTGTTCAGAATCTTCTATGAAGTATTCGGAGGAGGAACCCACCTTGCAATGCCGAAGACAATCTGCGCGCTGGACTCGTCGTCATTGAAGCCTGGTTCAGGGGCTTCTGAGGGAGTCCTGGATTAGGGGGTGTACGGATAGCGGACTATACCCTTTAGCCGGACTGTTGGATTATGAAGATACAAGATTGAAGACTTCATCTCGTGTCCGGATGGGACTTTCCTTGGCGTGGAAGGCAAGCTTGGCAATACGGATATGTAGATCTCCTCCCATTGTAACAGACTCTGTGTAACCCTAGCCCTCTCTGGTGTCTATATAAACCGGAGGGTTTAGTCCGTAGGACAAGAACAATCATACCATAGGCTAGCTTCTAGGGTTTAGCCTCTCTGATCTCGTGGTAGATCCACTCTTGTACTACCCATATCATCAATATTAATCAAGAAGGAGTAGGGTTTTACCTCAATCGAGAGGGCCCGAACCTGGGTAAAAACATCGTGTCCCTTGTCTCCTGTTACCATCCGCCTAGACGCACAGTTCGGCACCCCCTACCCGAGATCCGCCGGTTTTGACACCGACACCCCCCAAGGTGTTTGCTCTACCTTGGCATGATGATGTTAGTCATATCATGCATATGTTTCCTTGGAGTGCCTACTTTTGACATCATATATGGCATCTGCTTAGTTTAGACATGTTCTGTAATGCCACCTGTTTAGTTTCTATATCATATATGGGAATTATGCAGTCTCATGTCATTTAGCCAGCCATAATATATGTGAAATGTGCAATGCCATCCTGTTTAACCAGGCATCATATATTTGAATGATATCTTGCCCATCCTTTTCTTCATTACATTTCAATTTGTCGACAATGTTTGTACATTAAACTACTCTTCCCATGAATCAGCCATTTGGGTGGGAGATGGAAAAATCTGGAGTGAAAACATGGCCTTCAGAGCAGACAGTGCTACCTGTCGAAGCAGATCTCTTGTTTGGTCCCGATAGCTCCTCAGAGATGGATTTAGAGCAGATGACCAGTCCTATTCCCCAGAGGTGTATGCTCTAACTTGGCAGTTATCTGCTCATATCATGCATACGGTGTCTTGCATTGCATAGTTTAGACATCATATACACAATATTCAATACCATGTTCTTAGTTCAGACATCATATCGAATGCCCTCTATTTAGCATATAAATCATATATGTGAATTAAATGATGGGATCCTGATTACTTAGATAACATGTAGGTGAATTATGTTAGGCGGTCCTGTTTGGTTATTCATCATATCTTTGAATTATGTTATGCTATGCTATCCATTTAGATAGACATCATATATGTGAAATTATGTCATGCTATCCGTTTTTAGTTAAACAATATACATGTCAACTATTTCATGCCCTCTTTTTTCCACACTATCTATTGCATCTGTCTCTCATACAATGTCCGTACATTCAACTATGTTTCCTGTTTATCAGCCATTTGAATTGGAGCAGGTGATGCCAGTATCTAGCGGACTAAAAACACGGTCTTCAAATAAAACAGTGCTACCTCTTGCTGGAGATAGCACCCCGGTTGTACATGCACAAGAACCAGCCTACCACACATAACTCAAACTCGCTTGATTGTACCCCTACTACGATGGACGGAGAACCAGCTTCACGAATCTAACCCCAACCCTTGACCGATAGAAACCCAGTTCTGTTGACACAACACCATCTCCACCACAGAGCTCCCAAACAAGAGCAGTTAGTAAGGCAGCTCTAGTGCCCAAAGGGCGATACTATCACGGCGAACCCCAACTCCACCAGTTAATACGCCTATTCACATGGAGGAAGCACAACCAGCTAGTCGTAGTTTAGCATCTCGCAATTTGATGTTATTAAATCGTATATGCGTATCTTCCCATCTTGGAAATATTATCTTGAAAATGAAGGAAAATGCCGATTCACGGTGTTTGTCCGGGAGTTATGTGTAAGTAATGTTATTCATGGCAATTACTTTACTTAGTCCCATACATCCTACCTCCACGATGGTTATAATACAGCAAATTTTCCTATTTTTCTATAGAGAAGGACCGATTTGGAAACTTCGGGATGAGGTAACCTGTGCTAATACCTATGCTATCTTCAACAATGCTTGGTGGCGATGTCGGAATTACTGAAGAAAAGCGTGCTTCACCGCAAACAAACTCATCAAATTCCCTTACGTTCTCTGAGACACATTTCTTTGGACGATGGTAGGAACACCTTGTTATGTCTTGGTCCCGAACCAAGAATGTGGTAAGGTCTATGAGCTCATTTTCTATTTTTAAGTATTATATTCTTGCGTCTTACTGTACTCTGTTCATGTAGAACAAGTGCCTAAACCTAAAGAACAACTGTTCTAATTTAATATTCCATTGCTACCATAGGACATCGATATATGTTTGTTTGATGCTTTTATTATGTACTAGTACTTGGCAATAGAAGACTTGGTAGTTTAATCCTGTCCACCTTACTAATGAACTAGTTCACCGAAATGAGTTTCATATACTAGTACATGCTAAACTTGTTATGTGTCTTCTTGTTTCTTCTTTTAGAATCTTTGGCGAGAATATTGGGAAGAGTGCCTTATTAAGCAATGGTAAAGGAAGTAATGAGATAAGGTTCGGGATAGTGACACATCTGTCTTGGTTTAGTGTTGGAGTTACTCCCACTACCGCTTGCACAAGCTATTCAAACTCCCGTGCGAATCAGTTCGGTTAGTTGAGTCTCAACTACAAGCTGAAAGACATCGATCGGTTGTCTTTGCGACAAGAAGCGGAAGGACTGCGGAAGTCCTGGAGCATTGAGATGCATACTTTACGGTGCAACGACAAGCGTTGGAGGATTTTAGCGCCAAGCAGGACAAAGCTAATCAGCTTGCTAAGCTTATTGCCGACATGGTGGATACCGAGGATAACGTTTCTTGAGCAATTCGAAGTTGTTTGGTTATGCTCTTGTTTTCTTGCCGTGTTTATTTACCTTTGGTGGCCAATTTTTGACGAGTGTATATGATATCTGCTTTGTTCCCTATATTTACCTTTGGTGGCGAACTTTGATGCCAGTGGATGTAATATATGTAATAGCCATGATAGCCTAGCGTTCGTTGCTTGCTTATTTATTTCCTTGTTGTCTTGTTTATTTGTTTGCTTCTAGTCATTGCGTTATTTTTCGCGGTTAACTAGTGGCTGCAATAACCTATTTTTAAAACTAGGCCACAATAACCATGGGCTAATATTCTTGTAGTGACCTTTGGGCCTCCTACGGGCCGTAGAAAGCGATGGGCCTTCTACGGGCCAGAGAAGCGATGAGGCCTTCTACGGGCCGTAGAAACAATGGGCCTTCTATGGGCGTATCATCAATGGATCATCAATGGGCCTTATACGGGCCGTATGATCGATTGGCCAAACATGGGCCAATAACGGGGCGCATTATGGCGTAAGCGGGCTAGAGTTGAATCGTCCATTCATGGGCCGACCGTAACAGGCCAGCGTTAATAGGTCGATTTGATGGCGCTATGAAAAGCGACTAGCGTATTAATGGACCACAAGCGGGCCGATTGTAATCACGGGCTGAATTTGGCCCACAAGCGAGAAAATAGCGATAATGGGCCGTAAGTAAGCGAATCTTGCAAATGAGCCCAAGAATAAATGGGCTCGAGAAGGCCGGAAGATAACATGGGCTGGAAAGCCCATGAGAATAACGAAGCGTTAATGGGTATAAAGTGATACTTTGTTCATTACGGGCCGATTTCACCACGGGCCGTTAATGGGTGTAAAGTGATACCTTTGTTCATTACGGGCCAGTTTCACCACGGGCCGTTAATAGGCCAAGAGTTACATAGGGCCTCATATGGGCGAAAAGGCGTCATGGGCCATACATGGGCCGAAGTGAAGACGGGCTGGAATCATATTGGATGGCCCGGATAGCGCCTCTGGGCCTAATTGAATAGGGCGAACGGGCCTTAGGTTAGCTGGCTGTAAATGGGCTATATGCGAACAAGCCGTTAACAAGCTTTGCATGGGCCGGCCCGCCAGCTTTTGACTAAGTAAAACGGGCCAGCCTTTTCACAGGAACGGGCCTCTGTTGGGCGTGCCCGGTGTCACGTATCATAGGCGCCTATCGACCCAGCAGCGGTGACCGTGTTTCGTCCGGCCAATAAGAATTTTACACGTGGAAATTTCCCATTGGTCGGGGCTGTTAACGGGTTATCGGATCCAAAACCCGATCCGATAGCTTAACGGCGTTCCGTTATGATGGATTCCACGTGTAGGTCACCCTTGACGAAAGCACTTCGGTGACGCGCGATTTATCGTCATGGAAGTGGACACTTCCGTGATGATAATTTTGGTAATGTCATGGAACACTTCTCGACAACACGGGTATGACTATCTTGATTACATCATAAATTTGTCATGGATGTACATGCATGACAAAAAACGCGACCTACTGTGACAAACACGTATCATCACGGAAGTGTATTTTTTTGTAGTATTATTCGATGTAATCTTCTTTTTGCGGTGTGTTTGTTGAGACTGATGAATTGTGGGTTTATGATCAAGATTATCTATGAACAATATTTGAATCTTCTCTAAATTCTTTTATGTATGATTGGTTATCTTTGCAAGTCTCTTCGAATTATCAGTTTGGTTTGGCCTACTAGATTGGTTTTTTTTGCAATGGGAGAAGTGCTAAGCTATGGGTTCAATCTTGCAGTGTCCTTTCCCAGTGATAGTAGGGGCAGCAAGGCACGTATTGTATTGTTGCCATCGAGGATAACAAGATGGGGTTTTTATCATATTGCATGAATTTATCCCTCTACATCATGTCATCTTGCTTAAGGCGTTACTCTGTTTTCTTGAACTTAATACTCTAGATGCATCTTTGGATAGCGGTCGATGAGTGGAGTAATAGTAGTAGATGCTGGCAGGAGTCGGTCTACTTGTCTCGGACGTGACGCCTATATACATGATCATACCTAGATATTCTCATAACTATGCTCAATTCATCAATTGCTCAACAGTAATTCGTTCACCCACCGTAAAATACTAATGCTCTTGAGAGAAGCCACTATTGAAATCTATGGCCCCCGGGTCTATCTTTATCATGTTAATCTCCCAACACTTTATTATTGCTTTTTGCTTTTTTACTTTGCCTTTATTTTACTTTGCATCTTTATACCAAAAATACCAAAAATATTATCTATCATCTCTATCAGATCTCACTCTCGTAAGTGACCGTGAAGGGATTGATAACCCCTAATCGCGTTGGTTGCGTGGAGCTATTTGTTTTGTGTAGGTACGAGGGACTTGCGCGTAGCCTCCTACTGGATTGATACCTTCAGTAAATACTTACTCTACTCTGCATCACCCTTTGCTCTTCAAGGAAATCCAATGTAGTGCTCAAGAGGTAGCAGGAAGATTTCTGGCGCCGTTGCCGGGGAGGTCTTCGCAAAAGTCAACATACCAAGTACCCATCACAATCCCTTATCTCACGCATTACATTATTTGCCATTTGCCTCTCATTGTCCTCTCCCCCACTTCACCCTTGTCGTTTTATTCGCCCTCTCCTTTTCCGTTTGCCTTTTTCTCGCTTGCTTTTTGTTTGATCGTGTGTTGGATTGCTTGCTTGTCACGATGGCTCAAGATAATACCAAATTGTGTGACTTTACCAATACCAACAATAATGATTTCCTTAGAACTCCTTCCTAGTGAAGATGTCGCTACTCATCTAAATAGCTTCGTTGATTTATGTGATATGCAAAAGAAGAAAGATGTTGATAATGATATTGTTAAGTTGAAGCTATTTCCTTTTTCGCTTAGAGATCGTGCTAAAGCTTGGATTTCGTCTTTGCCTAAAAATAGTATTGATTCTTGGAACAAGTGCAAAGATGCTTTTATCTCTAAGTATTTTCCTCCCGCTAAGATCATCTCTCTTCGAAATGATATTATGAATTTTAAGCAACTTGATCATGAACATGTTGCACAAGCTTGGGAGAGAATGAAATTAATGATACGTAATTTCCCTATTCAGGGTTTAAATTTGTGGATGATTATACAAAAAATTTATGCCGGATTGAATTTTGCTTCTAGAAATCTTTTAGATTCGGCCGCGGGAGGCACTTTTATGGAAATCACTTTAGGAGATGCTACTAAAATCCTAGATAATAATATGGTTAATTATTCTCAATGGCACACTGAAAGATGTACTAATAAAAAAGTGCATGCGATAGAAGAAATTAATGTTTTGAGTGGAAAGATGGATGAACTTATGAAATTATTTGCTACTAAGAGTGTTTCTTCTGATCCTAATGATATGCCTTTGTCTACTTTGATTGATAATAATAATGAATCTATGGATGTGAATTTTGTTGGTAGGGATATTTTTGGTAACAACGCGTATAGAGGGAACTTTAATCCTAGGCCTTATCCAAGTAATCCTTCTAATAATTATGGAAATTCCTACAACAACTCTTATGGAAATTTTAATAAGATGCCCTCTGAATTTGAGACTAGTGTTAAAGATTTTATGATTTCGCAAAAGAATTTCTATGCTTTGCTTGAAGAGAAATTGCTTAAAGTTGATGAATTGGCTAGGAACGTTGATAGAATTTCTCTTGATGTTGATTCTTTAAAGCTTAGATCTATTCCTCCTAAGCATGATAGCAATGAGTCTCTCAAAGCCATGAGAATTTCCAGTGATGAGTGCAAGGAAAGAACCGCTAGGATGCATGCTACAAAAGATGCCTTTATTAAAGCGTGTTCTTCCAATTTCCATGAAAATAAAGATGAAGATATAAAAGTTATTGATGTATCCCCTATTAAATATTTGTTTTGCAATATGAATCTTGATAATGATGGGACTGAATATGATCCACCTTTACCTAGAAGGCGTTCCAAGAATTCGGAGTTTTTAGATTATGATGCTAAAATTGATAAAAGTGGGATTGAAGAAAGCAAAACCCTAGATGTTATTAAAACCACTATTTTGGATTTCAAGGAATTTAATTATGAAAGTTGCTCTCTAATTGATTGTATTTCCTTGTTGCGATCTGTGCTAAATTCTCCTCATGCTTATAGTCAAAATAAAGCGTTTACTAAACATATCGTTGATGCCTTGATGCAATCTTATGAAGAAAAACTTGAGTTGGAAGTTTCTATCCCTAGAAAACTCTATGATGAGTGAGAACCAACTATTAAAATTAAGATGAAGGATCATGAATTTTATGCTTTATGTGATTTGGGTGCTAGTGTTTCCACTATTCCCAAAACTTTGTGTGATTTGCTAGATTTCCGTGATTTTGATGATTGCTCTCTAAACTTGCACCTTGCGGATTCCACTATTAAGAAACCTATGGGAAAAATTAATGATGTTCTTATTGTTGCAAATAGGAATTATGTGCCCATAGATTTTATCGTTCTTGATATAGATTGTAATCCTTCTTGTCCTATTATTCTTGGTAGACCTTTCCTTAGAACGATTGGTGCAATTATTGATATGAAGGAAGGGAATATTAGATTCCAATTTCCATTAAAGAAAGGCATGGAACACTTCCCTCGGAAGAAAATAAAACTACCATATGAATCTATCATGAGAGCCACTTATGGATTGTCTACCAAAGATGGCAACACCTAGAACAATCCTTGCTTTTATGCCTAGCTAGGGGCGTTAAACGATAGCGCTTGTTGGGAGGCAACCCGATTTTATTTTTAGTTTTTTTGCTTTTGCTTCTGTTTAGGAATATATAATCCATCTACCTTCTGTTTAGATTTTGTTTTATGTTTTAATTAGTGTTTGTGCCAAGTTAAACCTATAGGATCTTCT